>JAOTOK010029082.1:0-11495 GCA_025770025.1 Virgularia gustaviana
GGTATATGTAAGATAAGTTCAATTGTAGCCCGTACCTGAATGCTTATTAATTTGTTTATTTATTTATTTATTTATTTGTTTGTTGTTTGTTTGAATAATTGATTAATTTGTTTATTTGCACATCGTAGCATGTTACCATGCTATATATAGTGCAGAGCACACTCCCTTGTATAGTGAGTGTTATATGGAGCTATAACAATGTTCTTAAAATCAGGCTAGCCATATAATCTTGACATCTCATGTAGTGAGTCAGTCTTTAGTCAAGTCTGTGGCGAGATGTTTGACGAAATGTGATTTTAATATTATAGAGTTAAGAAGACATCCATAATATTATTAAGTATCGTCGATTTGAATGCGAGTTTCTATTGCTTTTTTCAATAAATTGAACTTTAGCGCGTATACTGATTATACAATCAAATTTCATAGAGATATTTATTCTATTGTATTTCACTGAATCCTGTCTAACAGCTGTTTTGTGTTTCAAATGAAACCATTATTATATCATCATTATTTCTGGCCATTATTGTCAAAGTACTTGCAGTGGTCAATCACACATTTCCTAACACTAATGAAGTTAAGTCTCATAAATATACACATTATTGGGTCTACGTCGTATATAATAACCTTAGAATAATTCATAAACTGGAGATTCATTCTGTAACTGCATAATAAAGTATTATACAGCAAACAGTCAAGTTAGTTTTATCAGGAATTATAACTGTGTTACTGGATTTTCGTACCCGCATACGGCATTGCGTTCTTCGCAGAAAATGATGATTACATTGTATTGCGTTATATAGCATTGCAACTGTCATGGTAAATTAGCCTTAATGTAGTATGAGCAGACAAAAGAGAACAATATATCAAGACAAAGTTCACGAATACAATACCTAAATCCTTCGTAGGCTTTCCATTGACTCTTTTACCACATATTTACTTGCCATCTAAGAATAGTACAAATAGATTAATATAAATGGCACAAACTCATGATGCACCTCGAGAATGGTTAAATGGCATCAAGATCCATGATTTGCCCGCGACATCTGACTTGTTCAAGAAAAAGCTGGAAGATCTTGTATGCATAATAACATATTCAACGCAGATACGCGGGCACGTTTAATGTAAACTGATGGCTTATCAACACACGGTCAACAAATAACAGATAAATAGACTACAGCTAAATATTTAAGATAACATTGGGTAAATATTGTGTTTTGTCATAGTTATCACTGCAATTTATTACATTCGCGAAAATTAAGAGAGAGGATTTCTGACAAATCTTTATAGCTAAAGGACAGCACGAGAGATGTTGGCTCAGGCGCATGTGCAAAACATCATCCAATAAAGTGAGAATAACAAGAATTTATGAATCATCTCTCTCTCTCTACCACTCTCTTCATGTCCACAACAGTTTTACGCCAGTTTTCAATGTGATAAAATAAAAAATAAAGAAAATTCCGAAAATTATGTTCTTATACAAACCCAAGATTTAAGACGAGGCATTTTAACACAAACTGTGGTTAAATTTCGACTTTAATACTTTTGTATTGACAATGGTCAATTATCGACAATGGTGTTAAATTTTTTTGTTACATTTATACAACTCAAGAATAAGATTTTGAAGAGACTTTTCTTTATTTTGACGATGGTTTACTATTAATCCTTAAAGTGGTCATGTTTTATACAATTTTCGTACTATTTGAACACAATTAAGTAAATTTCTAATTTACCTTCTTCAGAAAAATAATCCATTTTCGTGGATTAATTTACCATTTGGACGTGACAGTCAGAAAGAGAACTGCAAATTACTTTTTTTTGTTTGACGCTAAAATTCTCTTCTGACGTTACAATCGAAACCTTAATGGTAAATTATTCCAAGAAAGATAAGTTTTTTTCCTAAATTACAAATTTACTTTATATTGCTCAAATATTACAAAAATCTAAAATGTCTGACTTACGCGACCAAGGCACTCATAAACGACATCAAAAACATAAAATCAAAGATATTATATAAAATCAAGTTACGAGACCGGTTACATTATTTTGAACAAATTTAAGGTGAATATAGAAGGACTTTTACCGTCGTTAATTTATGCTGTATGACTTATATATGTTACCTCTATAAAACAATATATTGTAAATTGTAATTATCATGATATATAGTTCGGCGGGCCGTCATATTTCATTTGGTTGGTGTGGTTTCCAGCGATAAAAGTATGTGGAAACTGATTAATGATGGAGAGAGAGATGAAACGTTTGAAGATTTCTGATTCCGCGCAATCACAAATTAAAATCTCGATGCTTACTGCACTGTTCGCGATCGCTGACTGAGAACACTATAGATGATAATGTTGATCAACTTTGGGAAGTTAATTATTAACCGGGTAATTATCAACACAATCTATATACAAATTACTGATTATGTATGGATTTATAATAAGCTGTAATAGTACAAAGTAAAAAATCCAAGTTTCAAAAACCCCGCCTTCGCCATCACGCGCATCAAATTTTCTAAAACGTTGACTGATTTTCAAACATTAATAAATTATTAAATTGTATATTTCAACATATCTTTTCAATTAAAGAAAGACTAGTGGTAAATACCTTTCTTGTTACACCAACTATAAACATACCATACATAGCAAAATACCCTTTGAAATAGCAATCATATTAATAGTCATAGAAACCGTTTTCATGTTTTTGAAATTTTTTCTTCGCTCGGTACGTGTCCTTGAATTTCAACATCAATTTTAAACACAATGGTAACAGTAATTATGAACGATGTATTTTAGTTAGAAAATTGACTGGTGTTTTAAATGATTTTATGATATGTTAAATTCTTTACTAGTGTCTGGATAACGGCTTTGAACTATATAGACCTTTGTGACGCGTGTTTGCCCACTCATATTTAAACATTTGATAACCGTAAGCTGATAATATAGTATCAGATACCAAAGCTAAGCTGATATATATCTATACTTCTATTTTGAGCATATTGTGATATCCCACATGTTCCAATTGGCCATGTGGCTTTCAGATTGCTAGTTTATGACGGTTAATTAAATTTTAGAAAAATCATGACTTTTCTCGAATGGTCATTTCTGGAAATACGTTATGTTGATATTTGCATTGGAATGGATTGCAGAATTGAACATGAATTGAATCTTTGGTATGGCAGCTATGACGATACAACATGGCCGCTAACAAATCACATTTTAATCAAGTTTATAAATTTCACAAATTTATCGCAAGTCAATTTTGTGACCCTATACGTATTTATTTTTCATCAAACGTTTTGCCATCCAACCAGTAATAAATACCGTAATTTAAAAAAATACTAACTAATTTAACTATTCAGATGACAAAACGTTTGGTTGAAAAAATTGAGGATGAGCGAACTCAGTAAAAAACACGTTGCAATTAAGACCATTCTTGCACACCTAACAATAAGTTAAAACTATTTTAGCTTATTTTAAAATTTTAGTTTTGAATTTTACAATTCAATAGAAAATCAATAATTTTCCCAAATCTGTATCGAGACACATTGAGCCCAGAAGATCTTGGCAGTGCAGGGTCTTTCTCCAAATTTATTACACACAGGGTCTTTCTCCAAATTTATTACACATTGTAAAAGAGTTTGAATATGGGCATATGCGTACACATTTATTTATGGGTTTACAGACTGTCCTTATAATATTGATATCTTTAATATATGTTAATTTTAATTATTATTATTTGAAAAATGTGAATTTTTGTTAGGTGTTCTCATTTAATGTTGTAGAAAAGCTAATATGTTCAACGTTGACAGTTGACATTACATACATGCTTTGCAACAACTAAAATAAAGGTTATTGCTCGTTAACAGATTTCTCGATACACCGGGATAAATTTACGAGACATTTAGAGCTGACATGCAGGACGCTTTAAAATACGTGCACACTTCATTAGTTTATATTATCACATGAATAACACGATACATCAATATTGAAACCGTTTAGGTAGATAATATTGACGATTGCTAAAGAGGTAATGTTTGAAATAACTTGGTAGCAATAAATATATTTAATTTCGCTGGTGATGACAATTGTGCGACTTACAATGCTACATAAAATTTATGCGGTGTACAATCTTCTATGCTAGCGTAGGCTCTCTATAGCTTTCGCATCGGCCATGGTTCTATCTGCCTAAATATCTACATCTTACTTAAGAAATACTGTAGAGAATGATCGAGTCGTTGTCTGTATGTAGATAAGAAGCAAGAGGTGGCCCTAAAATTATCGCTTTGGGTGCACCATCTCCCACGCGAAAGAAATGCAAGTTGTTGTTTTTCCTTCTAAACTGACAAAAATGTCGTGTTTTGGGGAGCAAATAGTCTGAAGTAGTGTCGCCATTTTTAATCGCACATAATGCAAGGCTACTAGGTGAATGGTCACCATTAACATAGTTTTTTTATGATACGAAGTCTAATAAATAATTTAATGTATAATGTATTAATGATCGAGCGTACTAAAAGATAACATACATCATGACCTGCAACTCCTCCTATACCCCTACCCCCACCCCCCCAATTCCGAAAATTTAAAATTCCGAAATTTCCTTTTGGGCCGACAACTAAACCATTTTAGTTCTGAAGAAAATGCTCATGTGCACATAATGTCTTGTAACTTTTATTATATATACGTATGTATGTTGCAGGTACTGCCAACATAAACAAGTTAAAAATTGTACTTTGGTCGTTAAAGTCGATTAGTTGAGTTTATCGTGGAATGTCTGTTAAAACGAGCGAGGAATTTGTAGAGTGGCGCAGCGATTTTTAAATCGTTGAGCAACTAACAAAATATCGTTACAAGTTTAGCAAACGTGTTCTGGCAGTTCTCGTTGTACGTATATATATAACTATAATTATCAAATCTAGTCTCAAAATGCGCAGTGACGAATCGCAATTAAAATTAAACTCCATATCCTAAAATATTGATGTTGCTTGGCATAGCCATAGTCGTAGAATTTTGATTTTGCCCGTATTTCGATAGCCACTCAAATTACATTTGGCGCAGTATCTTTTGTGACGCATTGGGGTGTGGGGATGGAGAATTTGAATATGCGCGTCATACTACGCTACCAGACGATTTCGATTGTTTGAAAATCAGTGGTGGTAAAAAGACAAACTGTTAGCTCTAAATCGTTTTTAAATACTATAGAGTTCTTTTCGTTTGAGATATTAACTGAAACGAATTGCTTCAGTCACTGTAATTGTTCTACGTCTAACAGTAAATTAGATAGAAGTTCAACAACTTGTTAAATATTTCACAAGAGGTATAATAATGTCTTACTGAATGACGGTTCGTCTTCATGTTATTGAATCTTGTTTCTCTTTGTATTTCAGTTGATAAAGCCGAAGATTCCAGCGACCACTGGTCAACTTTTTAAGATCTTGATATAACTCCGTCTGCCTTTGCAATTCTTTTTATAATTTCCAAACCTTATGGCCACGTCCAATTGCTTTGCGTGCTGAAGGACGTGTTTACCAGGAAATACGTATCAGTCGGGTAAACAATTTTGCACAATTATTTGTTTAGAATAATTATCAATGACTTATGTGTTGCCTACGTCACCTGCCACATGCAAGAATATTCTACATAAGTTCTACATCATAACATACTTTATAATTTATTTTCAGTTGAAGAAATTGAGAAAAAAGGCAACCGTAGGCTTGGAACAAGCGCGTTCATTGTTGCAGGAAAATGTTTGAAGCAAGCTACTTTTATTAAAAGATTAATCCACAAGCGATGACTTTAATAGATGTGTCAACTTCATCATATATATGACAATTTCTGTTTACCCTTGTTTCCACCAACGAGAAAACTGCGCAGCGCAGTCTGCGCTTTGGCGGAAAATCCCACAACTACACCGGATTTAAATTCTAATTTATTGTTGACGTTTCGTCTTGTTTTGTCAATACATATAAAATATGTTAGCTTTTGAACATCCGGGGCGCATGTCCGATAAAGAGAGCCTATTTGCAATGCAAAGGGTCGAAAATACGTTAGAACCACGGCAAACCACCAGCTCTAAGTACCGCCACAAACATTTAGGAAGGACTATACTAATTTTTACATCGTTTTTATATTTTTACCGATTTGTATCGATATGAAACGCTAAATTTAGACCGACGAGAATTATCCTGGTACAGAACGGCCGTTGACCTGCCATCTCCAGAGTCGTGTGTATATGTTGACCGTCACTTCGATAACGTTGTTCTAATTGACTAAATGACAACGAATATCTGAAATCCATTCTGGTTCAACCAATCATATCTCGACAAATTCTTATGATCAATTGTAGCGCTTAATTTCATATCCCAAAATGACAATCAGCTAAGCACATAGTGTGCGGCAGACTGGAGAAATACTTTTGTATAGAACTGTGTTACCTTGCTTCGTTCGTGAGGTATTCAGGTTCGTTTGATATGCAAATGTACTACATGTGACATCACACTGCATAATGAGCTTTTTTAGAAAAGTACACTTTTCTCTGAGAGCGCTTAATAAAAACACTCAGTATTTCACTCACTCCGTCCGTGCACTTGGATATTACTGGTGGTCAAATGAATTAAGTTTCAAATAAAATTTGTTAGGCGCCACAAAAATAGTGTTGCATGAAAGGTAATTATGCAGTGTGATGTCACATGTCACAAACCTGGATGTCTTACGAATGAAGTAAGGTGACAAAGTTCTACAAACGTGGCACTCCTTCATTTCAAGAGATCTTCAATATAAAATCAAAAAATGACCAGGTGAAATTTCATTGCATCAGCACTTTAAGTTATGTATAACGTGAACATGTGAACTAATTATTGTTCTAGCTCCGTCCTTGCCCATAACCCATCTTTTTAGTAAAGCAATGGTCAGTTATGATATTCTATAAAGCTGGATGCTTTTTCTCATTGCTAAATGGAGACAGTATAAGAGGACGAATTGTTTTTAAAATCTTACGTCTCCGTGGGCTATCCAAGTATGGCATTAAAACTCTCAATATGAGCTGGAGAATATAAAAATACTGACGTATATATGTTTCCACGGGGGTGATTAAAAACGTCCACTTGCGTTTGAGCAAATCAGTTTTAACCCTTCAACTAATTCATATTCAAATTATCTTCACGTTCATATTCAAATTATTTTCCTAGTTTCCATACATCAAAAGTGGGGCTGAAATTGCAGTCCGGGCTGAAATTGCACTATGTGATCAACCCCTAAGTTTACAATAAATGTATTATTTTAATGAAATCTAACACAAAACAGACGTATCATTAAACTGAACAATTTTGTCAAATTGCAATACCTTATGAACTTGACAACAGTTTTTGGCCTAACATGTCTCGATACACTAACTCATTGTAATGCATCTAACCCCAATGAATCCCAGCTAAGCAGGATCATGTAAACATTCCCCTAAGAGCCGATTGCATGATCCCGCTAAGTCGGGATCCAGTGAAGCATGCAAGAGTTTTGATTTAATAATTGATGTATTGAAGAATGTTCAAACATCTTTTATACCACGATTATTATGTTCATATAAAGTGCTACAATTTGATAATTACTCAAGTTGTCGAGTTACCTAGCAATTGTGTGTTAGATTAATTTGAAATATTCACTATATGCAAGGAAGCACAATTTAGGTAAGAAATGAACGTGACTTATTTCAACAATCAAAAAGCTTGCACGCCTCACTGAATCCCGGCTAAGCGGGATTATGTAAACGCTCGCGTTCCTAACAACAAATAAGCACAGAACCTTTTAAGGAAACGGGAGCTGATCAAGATGGATATCGAGACAAATTTAAGAGCGTTATGTAATAACAGCAATGTAACAACTGCAAATGCAGTGATCACATTGAGAAAGATATCTATAAAGATAATTTCCAGCATGGGAATTATTATTAATTACTTATTGTAACCGATCTCAAGCCTTCTTTTTCATCGTGTACGGATTTAATTGCCAACTAACAATAAAGCATGCATTCGCAGCATTGCAGTCTCGTTTTGCATCCTTCCTAAGCAAAAATCTTTTGAGCGAATGATTCGCTCTCATGTACGGTTATTACTCACTACCTTCACTTCCGATTTTCACTTCCGCACTAGTCTATACGCAGCACTATAATTTTTGTACTCAAAATCAGTTATACATGACGTGCAGCGATCCTCATTCACCCTAACCTACGGCGCATGGGCTCCAATATTTTCAACGCCGGGGGAGGGCTAAACAACATTTTTTCAAGAATTTAGCAGCAATTTGTCCGCGTGTATGTAAAAAACCGAAATGCCTCTATGTCTATTTTTCATCTTGTTGGACTCTTTTAAAATTGTTTATTGTTCACAAAAACGTCGGGAGGGCAACAGCAGTTTTTTCTGATATTAAGAACTCATTGCACTTCTAAACAATAATTCGTATATTGTGCAAACAACATTTCACTGATGATGTGACAGCGCCATGTTTATTGAGGCATGTCCCGAATCCGCGATTTAACTGTTTATCGTTAGCCAAAAATCTACCACAAATTTGCTTAAATAAACTATAATACAGTAAACATGGGGGTCGTGGCCAAACACCTAAGTATACAAAAAGTGTTTATAATTGCCAAAACACATGTTTCCGTGAAACACGATGAAATCGAACGTTAGAAGCGTAGGTGGCATGAAACAAAAGCTGTTTTGTCTTACAGGAAAGAACTCTTAAAACAATGTGGAATATCAGTTTGCACCTTTGCGATCTTTTAGGTTATAGTTTTCGAGATATCCTGACTTATAGGATATGCAAATTACACAATTTTCTGTTTGTTTTTTTCTCATAAAACAAAATCATATGTAACTATAGCCGTTGACATTATAGGTGCATAAACCACAGCAATCCACACAATTCCAAGTCCCTCTGTTAATAACAACGATTTTCAAATATTTAAAGGGAAAGGGCAACAAAATTTTTTATTTTCTTGTTGGAAAGGTCTTTCGAAGTTATATATGACCCACCACAAGCAACCAATGCTGATCCTAAATGATTCACATATATCCCCCTTCTATTTATTTTTTATGAATGATTAATTTTACAATCGGAATTGAAAAATGTGCATAAATGAAATTTCACGATTTTAGGCATACATGATCAATTGCAAACCCAAAAAAGGCAAGTACTACTTTCTTTTGAATGTAAATATAATATTATGGCTATATAATATTTATTATCATTGTAATGCACAGGACAATGTAGCTTTAGTCTGTTATCTCTATAATAGACCAATCATACATGTAGTAGTAGTAATAATAACAAATTATAAGCGTTTCTGCATGCATGCCTTGTTATGAAGCTAAGGTTCTTGTTATTTGTGAATTTGCTCGAAGACGAGACGGGTTTGGAATTGACATCCTGATTGTATTTATAGGTCGAGTGTCATTGCTAGCCTCGTTTTCTTACTACTATAGTTGATAATTTGCAAAGCGACAGAAAACATAGAAAACATAGAAAACATTAGAGAGCGTATGGAATTGTGAACCTCCATGGCGGTCCAACGACAATTTACATTATGTCAACTCGAGAAAGTATCCTGTAAGCGATTTCTACATATAAACAAGCTATATATTATATAGTTGAAAATCCGAGACGCAGCCAAGATTTTTTAAAGCTGCAGTTTGTCTGTATTTAGAATTCGCTTCTAGACCACTTACACCTGTTTTACTGCATTGCTGCTAAACGAATAAGTATTTTGGCTAGACAATCATACAGTATATAATATAATTAGTCTTAGCCTGCTTCAAGACTGTAGCTGTATTGACTGCCCAATATACAAAGACAATCTGCGAGCAGACTCATGAATCTCAAACAGATTTCTAAATATAAAACTAAATGTCCAATTCTTTTTTTAAATGTGCAATTTTTTTCGACGGGTCTCAGCTGCCAGTGTTTTTTACTTGTAATGACCATTCTCCGACATGGCAAGGTGCTTGGCAGTATTTGGAAACCGTGGGAAGAACTTCGACTCAACCAGAAGCTAGAGTTTTGGCGGTTGTGGCTCCCGCCTTTGGAACCTTTTACATATTAAATTGGCACGTTCGGTAAATCAATAATATTGTATATTGCATATGTTATATATTTGCGTTGGAATGTCGTTTCAACGAAGACATAGACCAGCAAGCAAAAGTAATTAGAAGGTAATAAGTGTTAGGCGTATGGCTGAATGTCCATTGTCCCTGGCTAGCAAAAGGCTTTCAGCTAGGTTGTCAACTGCCTAAAAATAGGCAGAGACTAACGTACTGCTGATTCCCAGATACTATGTTGTAAGCATATACATAAAACATCATCATATAACATATACACATCAGTATATCGTGAAATTATTCAAATTATGTCTGTTACAGTTAGGCACATCAAGAACACTAGAGGATATAAAAAGAGACGGGAAAGGAGAGAGCGAAAAAGATTTAGCGACAGAGGACGTGTTCGATACGGACTTCATAAATATTTCATAAATACATAAAATAAACATATTTAAAACATTTTTTCTTACGTGCATTTTTTGTTATTGAAGCTTTTCTATAAAATGCTGTATTATACATGACCCTTTTGGTATACAACTACAAGCACGCTGGTGTGTGCGTCCAGCACATCAGTCAGTAAATGAACTTTTACTGGAATCACATAAAAGGTAAATCAAAATAACAATAGACATTCTGGCCATTGTGCACGTGATTGCTAGGTAATAATGCTTTTCCTGTATTTCAAATGATATCAACACCATAAATCACAGTTAATAAATCGTAATGGAACTATAATATAAAACCGATAATATTCACCTCCAGAAAGCTTTGGAAACCCACGTTTTTCATGTCGCCATGACAACCTATATGTTATTGACCGACGGGCGTCAGTTAGGTTGAGATAGAACAATATTGCACGATAGAGTTCTTCACTTAAGTGGATCGAACTGCAGTTGAGGAGCTCGAAAAGACAACAAATAACATGTACAGCTTGCATGTGCAGTATTCTTTTATCTGTACCGAAGCTTTGGACCGAAGTCTATTAAGCATGACTTCCATCAGTAAAAAATTCGAGCATTTTTATTGGTTCCTCCACCACTATGAGGCATTATTTACTGATTAAATATTCAAAATGGCTTCAAACCGTTGTATTTGCAGAAATTTCAGAAAATCATTGGGGGTAATATGTCCGAAATACGATACAAATGATATTACACTTACAAGATTCGTTTAAGCGGGAAGTAGCTAGCAACATATTATTTAGTTTGGTAATTTTGAAAATAAATCACTAAAACAATTATCCACTACAGTATCGGTGAACGTACACGGTCCACTATTAGGGAGCTTTAGCAGCGACGACGGGGACGTAGAACGCGGGAACCTCAAACTCTTACTATTAACGAGAAAATAATAATGTTGGTCCCAAGGGACATGGTTCACGTCGTCTTCGTCTTGTTTACAACGCCACAGT
>JAOTOK010029104.1:0-11491 GCA_025770025.1 Virgularia gustaviana
CCTCACGGCCGTACTTTCAAATTCTTCAATATGGCACTTAACATCGTTTCTTTCAAAAATAAATCATCCCACAATAACCCTCCCATAATGAACTTTATATTTGTGCATTAAACCATTTCGTTTCATAGGCACCTTAAATTATATGAATGTGATATCTAAGCTATAATTTAGGCGAAAGTAATGTCACAAAATTATGGCCTCTGCCAGTTGGTGCAAAATCGCCCGTTATAAGTTAAGGTCCCCAAGTCGGTCTATCTTTAATTGGCTTCTGTGTCAATCACCTCCGCCTTTGCCCAAAAAACGACTCGAGGATTACTGGTATCCTTCCGGCAGCGAAAAACCGACTTCACAATTTTTGTTGCCTCGTTTCGCAAAGCAGTATTTTTGGAAATCAAAATCAAGCAGTTCGCCGTGGAATTGATCACCAGGAGTGTTCGTACCCAGAATGTGAGAGCGTCTTGGGACTTGGTTGATATTTTGCCAAGGAAGGTATTCAGTGCTCCTAGCACCACGACAGGAGTAAAGAAAACCGCAAAACAAACAACAACTAGGAGACATATCGAAACAGCTTTTGCATTAGTCGCTTGGTAGCGAAGCGCGTTGCCACCATTTCCTCCAGTCGCTGATAATTCGCTTGTATCTCTCTTTTGCCTTGCGATTTTCGAAACTTTATAGTTGAGATAAAACAACAGGCAAAACTCTATGGTCGGGATGACCAGTTTGATAGGAGAGTACCTGAAAGATAGTGCCCAAAATATTGCATGCACCGACCAGGAAACGACAGCAAGGGTGAAGAGTCTTCGCTTCGTCACCGATCTTTGGTAAAAAAATGGATGTAGAACGGCCAGATAGCGGTCTAAGCTCATGATTCCTATCATCATCATGGAGAAGCCGCCCAGTAAGAAGACTGAGCGATCGGCGACGAAGTTAACGACCGAACAGCTGGAATTACCGGGAAGCCAGCAAACGATGATTGCGGCAAGAAGCAACGGATGACCCACGGCGACGTTCAGGAGGTCGACACAAGACATAATCTGAAGAGTGAAGTAGAATACTTTACTGCGCAATTCCGAAGACCTCTGGAAACTTAGCACGACAAGACCATTAAGGACGATGCCGATTATAGCAAAAGAACCATTGATTATGCAAAGTAAGATTATGTTCACAAGTGACTCATTCATTCTTCGATAACCGGAACCGTGTGGCTATATCGTTTGGAATTACTCGTAGGGAATGCCAAAAGGATTCTTCTCATGCAGCAACTACTCTTTGTGAACTGGAAACCAGCTGGTTTAAAAATATAATAGCGACAAATAATTCACAGTTATTTATATCTCGTCAAATTAGGACAATTATGAGAGAGTGATTACATAGCCTTGTCAGGTGTTTCGTTTTAGACTACCGATCTTTTCAAGTGTCGGTCTATATTTTTTCGCGTCTTGAATAATTTTGATGTATTTTCGACAATATCTTGAGCAATTTTTCCATGCATCTTCTTCGAGAAAAATGTCATCATCCTTCCTCCTTGGCATTTTAGCTGCCAAAGCTAGAGTTTAGCTTCGCCGTCGTGACGTTCACATACAGGCTGGTTGGCAATAGAGTCCCTCACGTAGCTAGATTCATGCACACTTGGCTAGTATTTTAATGGGAATTTTCCATCAATGCATGGCGTCCAACTTAAAATATTTCTTTTGCTATTTTCTGTTTGGACTATAGGAGGGAGTGAATTTTTGTGTTCAAAGTAATAAAAAGGAGTGTTATTTCTGCTGTCAGTATTCTTTTCTTGCTAGTTGCATGACACGCATAATTTTTAGCATTATGAAAGCAACATCTGGAATCTCATGCGTGCATGACGACTGGTTTCTATATACGGTCACCGAACCCACTACAGTCACCGGTTATATACAA
Organism: Virgularia gustaviana; assembly: GCA_025770025.1. Lineage (NCBI taxonomy): Eukaryota > Metazoa > Cnidaria > Anthozoa > Scleralcyonacea > Virgulariidae > Virgularia > Virgularia gustaviana. Next base: position 1,909 of record JAOTOK010029104.1, read on the forward strand.
TTCCTACGTCAATGTTGTTTAAACTTGAAAAGATAGACGACGCGCGGCCAGGATTAAACATATATGGAAACGGTGTTGCTTAAAATTGAAAAGGTAGATAATGTGCTGCCAGGATTAAACATAATGGAAACGATATTGCTTAAAATTTGAAAGCTAGATGATGCGCGGCTAGGATTAAACATAATGGAAACGGTGTTGTTTAAACTTGAAAAGATAGATAACGCGCGACCAGGATTAGACATAATGGAAACGATGTTGCTTGACCTTGAAAAGCTAGATGACGCGCGGCCCAGGATTAAACTTAATGGAAACGATTTTGTTTAAACTTGAAAAGATAGATGACGCGCGACCAGGATTGGGCATAATGAAAACGATGTTGCTTCAGTAGTTACGGAGAGTTGAATGTGCTTGCTTATTGTCATATTGTGGATTTTTCAAGTTTTTTTTTGTCAACAAGTTCGGTGACCCCCAAATCTTATTTAACCAAACGTTTCTGTTCTTAAAAAGTAGTACATACATCAAGTAAAACATTCTGTCTAGTGCAAATTTTTCTAAAATACAAAAATATCTCACAGATTAAAAGATTTGCACTAGACTGACAGAATTTTTTTAAAAACAAAAACGTTTAGGGAAATAAAATTTGGGGGTCACCGAACTCATTAGCAAGATAAATTTAAAAAAACGCAATATGGCGGCCATTTTGAAACGTCATTGCTGCCATAGCAACACAGTTTGCACCTTAATAACCAATAACCTTAATAACCATAACCCCGACGCGCAGCCAGAATTTAATTTAATTTAATTTAATTTAATTTAATTTCTCTTTATTTTTTATGTGATAAGTATAGGAGTGAGCGTATTTTTGTGTTCAATTCAAATTAGTGGAAGGGAGAGTTATTTCGGCTGTTAACGTTGTTCTATACATCAATCAGGAATCCCGCTAATCGCGTGATTTTACCGCACCTTCCCAGTATCGAGTAGGCGTTTCGCGCGAGATTGTTGCATTATGTTAAATGCAAAAACTCGCGTGGAATAGGAAAACCCGCGCGATGGTGCGGTAAATATTCACGACTTGCAGGATTCCTGATTCTTGTATTGGTAGTTGACAAGCTAAATTTTCATTACTAGTGTCTAATGAAGGGAAGAGTTATTTATGCTTTCAATGTTGTTTTGTTGGTAGTTGCATGACACGCATAATGTTCATTATTATGAAAATAACGTCTTGGTATCGCATGCGTGTAGGGCATGTGGTTTCCATATACTGTGCATTTCCTCTTAGATAGCGTGCTTTATCTGGTCACCGAACCCACAACATCCAGCGGTAACTGTTGTTGCGTCGATGTTGCTTTCCCTGGTAGAAATCCTAGATAAAATACTGTACGATCCTGGTTTGTATGATCTTGTACAATCATCTAATGATGCTTAGCAACCGTTGCTATGCTAACTATGACGTTTCAAAATGGCCGACAATTACACTTATATCGGGTTTATTCCCCCACTATAGCTAGTCGGTGACCCCCGTTTTTTATCTTATCAACATTTTTCTTATCTTGTTTTAATTTAATAATTTTATAAAATTCTGTAGATCCAAAAAAAGTTATTCCCAAATTGCTACCTCCTCCGCAGGCGTTTTTAAATTTTTGTTTGGGTGTCACGGGCGGGAAATATTTGCAGGCTAAAGGTTGGATAAACGCCTCCCAACTAATGTTTTCAAGATGTCGGCCGCAGCGGCCGTATGATAATGTCAATCAGTCAAAGATTAAGAAAGATACGGTTTCGGAATTGCTCAACATCAACGCACAACGACTTTTACAGTACTTTATTATTACATAACTTCTTCATATGCATGTCTATAATAATAATAATATGCGGTATGAACATTTATGATCATTTTTGTCGGTTTCATGATTAATTTAAAACGCGTAGTATTTAAACGTTTATGAACGTGCGTGTTTACTTCAAAGTAGTTTATATTAGCATATAGCTTTGTACACAAGTAAACTTTTGGAAATCATATTTTTATCAACGAATTTGTTAATTTGACCACTCTTGTTCATATGAAAGAACGGCAATGTTCAGTTAACTTGTCTCGACTCTCAAGTCTCGATCAACAAGTCAGGTCTGTACTTCCGGCACATGCAATCTAAAGCCGATTAGCCAATCAGAAACTGCGGCCTCTCACGGTTTCGGGCAAGCTCTCTATTTCGCGCTCGCACCCTAGTAAACCCACAGAGAGCCGGCCACGCAGGCTAACTTTCTTGAAACTATAGGGACCCTCCTTAAGTATCGTGCACAGCATAGGACCGAATCCGCATGTCGGCAAAATCCGGTTATATGCAAAAATTAAGTTGTCAAAAAATATTTGCATATAAGTGGTGGCGACTGTATTATAAAGCAGATGCTCGTTTTCATACTGGATATTTCCTCACAGGTATCTTGCTTAGTTTTATCTGCTCACTAAACCAGTAACATCCACCGAGGACATGATTGTTTTCCAGCTTCTACCTCCATGATAAGAACAACACTCGCCATTTTCAAAAAAAGTCTTTAGTATTATATAAGCAATCTTTTGCAGCTTAAATCTACTTTCGTGAACCTCAGAACGCACGCCTTACTGATTGAGGCTCGATTAGACGAAGACGAGAGCGGTCGATTAAGATTGTTTGAGAACGACGCATATAACGTGTAACATTTGGAGTAAGGTTATTTGAGAACGGCGCATCACTATAACATTTGAAGTAAGATATAACTATAACATAAAACATTTCAAGTGAAATTGTTTAAGAAGGGCGCATCACTATAACATGTAACAATTCGGGTACGATTGTCTCAGAACGACGCATGACTATAACATGTAACTTTCCAAGTAAGATTGTTTGAGAACGGCGCATAGTATAACATGTAACATTTGAAGAAAGGTTATTCTAGGACGGCGCATCAATATAACATATTATAACATTTGAAGTACGATTGTTTAAAACGGCGTATCACTATAACGTCATGTAACATTTCAAATATAGTTGTTTGAGAACGGCGCTTACTATAACATGTAACATTTCGAGTAATGTTATTTCAAGTAAGGTTATTTTAAAACAGCTCATCACTATATAACATGTAACATTTCAAGGTTATTTTAGAACGACGCATGACTATAACATAAAACATTTCAAGTGAGATTGTTTGAGAACGGCGCATCATATAACATGTAACATTTGAAGTAAGATTGTTTGAGAAGGACGCATGACTATAACATGTAACATTTGAAGTAAGATTGTTTGAGAACGGCGCATAGTATAACATGTAACATTTGAAGTAAGGCTATTTGAGAACGGCGCATATATCACTATAACATATAACATTTGAAGTAAGATTGTTTAAAACGGTGTATCACTATAACATGTAACATTTCAACTATAGTTGTTTGAGAAGGGCGCTTAGTATAACATGTAACATTTCAAGTAAAATTATGGCGAAGCGACTATAACATGTAACATTTGAAGTAAAATTATGGCTAAGCGACGCTTAGCGTGACGTAATGTCGGAACATGTGACGAGAATGCGTGTAAGCGCTTAGCGTGACGTTCCGAGATTCGATTCATCCGGCAAACTGTTGTTTATATAACCCTGCACTATCTGCCAATCGATCGGTATTTTCCATCTGCAAATTTGCCGATCGGTATTTGCGATCTTGTCAATTTGTCCATCGGACAAAAAAACTCAGTATTGGACATATTTCCATTTCACCATAGATACATAAATATAAGGAATGATGCCTGATATTTCGTCTCCATGTCTCTTCGTCTAATTGTCGATCCCAAGCCCTGTCGCGAGAGAGTTGCGGATTATCGGTCAATGGCCCGTATCCAAAACCGCAACGGGACGAATGCGAGACTTGCGCTGACAAAAAATGGGTGCCAGAATTCTCCTTGCCTCTGATCGCAAAGTATTATTCTTCCAAAACAAAACCAAGCAATTCGCCGTGGAATTGATCACAAGTAGTGTTCGTACCCAGAATGTGAGAGCGACGATGGAAGTGTTTGACACTTTGGGTGCGAACGTATTCAGCGCTCCCAGCACAACAACTGGAATGAAGAACACAAACTGACAAAAAACTACGAGGAGACAGATAGACACAGTTTTCGCAGTGGTCGCTTGGTAACGGAGGGCGGCGCTGACGTTTCCTCCATTCGATTGTATTTTCCTTGCACCTTTCTTTTGCCTCGCGGTTTTTGACACCTTGTAGTTAAAGTAAACGACAAAGCAAAACAATATAGTTGGATTAACGAATCTGAAAAAAGAAGAATACTTGAAAGATAGTGCCCAGATAAGCGATTGCACGAACCATAACATGAGTGCCATGACAAAGAGTTTTCACTTTGTTACGACTCTTTGGTAGAAAAATGGATAAAGGACAGCCAGATAACGGTCTATGTTCATCACTGCTATAGTCATTCCGGAGAGGCCACCGAATAAAAAAACCAAGCGATCGGCGACGAAGTGAACGACCGAACCGCTGGTAGAACCAGAGACCCACCAAACGATGGTCGAGGCTAGAAGCAACGGATGACCCACGGTGACGGCCAGGAGGTCATTATAAGACATGATCTGAATAGTGAAGTAGAATATTTTGTCGCGTAATGCAGAAGACTTGCGGAAACTTAGCACAACAAGGCCATTTAGGACGCCGCCGATTATAGCGAAGGAGCCATTGATTATGCAAAGTGAGATGTGGTTCACAAGCGAGTCGAATTCGTTCATTCTTCGATGCCAAAACCGTGTTCATCTGACTACATCGCTCGGGATCACTTGCAGTCCACGCGAAAATAATTCTTTCATGCGGCAACAATGAGACTTCTTTCTTAACAATTTTATATCTCGACCTGAAAAACGGCAGCTTTAATCCAAACTATAACAACAACAAATTCTTCTTGGCTATTCATGTTTAAAATGTTTTGAAAGCATGTTTACGTAAGCCTTGCCAGTTGATTGGTTGAAGCCTAGATGTTGTTAATGTGCTGGTCTATTTTTTCAATTCTTGCATAATTGTTACATAGTATTGTTGACAATTAGAAACAATATTGCTATTCATTGTTTTGTACAAAGATTGCATGCCATCCCTTTGCTTTTTTTCCCGGCAAAGTTGGCGCTCGGCTTCGCGGTCGTTGGTAGGGTAGAGAGTAAATCGTTGAAAAATCAGTAAACTGCGGCTCTGATAGGTGATATTTCAGTTAATTTTCTTAATGAAGTGCAACTTGAATTAAGGTTTTCTCTTGCAATTCTTATGTGATCGCCAAAGGGAGGGGGTTACTCGTGTGCTCATGTGAAGGTAGCGTTATTTTTGCGGTCAATGGTTCTAGTTTATTGTAGTTAACACGTAGCTAATTTTCATTATAATGAACAAATTAGGAAGAATTTTCCTGGCCTGTTCCATTGACCCGGGCTGAAAAACGTCAATTAACTCTATGTGAACAACTGAAACGCTAACCGTTGGGGAGAAATTGAAGCCAGGCCGGGTATTTCAGTCTTTCTGAGTTAGTCAGTTATGAGAAGAAACACTAAACACTGAGCGCTGTGCTAGACGTAGCTAATAGCGAGCTTAAGATCGACGACGGGAGACGACGACGACGACGGGGCATTTGAATGGTTTTACAGAATCGAGCATGTCATAAAGTCAAGATTTCTTCCGTTGTCGTCTTTTCAACGACGCGAAAACTACACTTTTGTCGTGGTCTTGAGATTGCTTTCGCTTGTTTACCATGACAGGGCTAGTCCCTTTCAGATTTTTCTGTCCCGTCGTCGTCCTCTCCCGTCGTCGATCTTTTAAGATCTTAAGCTTAAAAGCTCGCTAATATTTCCAACACGAGTAAGCGTTCTTGAACTAAATTTCTAAATACCGACAAGCTGGTTGAAAATACGAGGCGCAGCAAAGTTTTTTTAACCAGCTTGTCCGTATTTTGACATTTAGTTCAATTTTTGGCGAGAAAATTAAACTTGAATTTACCTGGTGTTCTTGAACTAAATTTCTAAATGTGCCATTCAATATGTATTTCTTTTGTCTTTGCTTCATGAATTATTAATGAGTTTGGGAAATATATATATCAAATTGAAGCTCTTGAAAAGCTCTATTTGCTGTGCAATTTTCAAGACTGTAGCTCAAAGGAAAATTTGTATTTTAACAAATTTCCCTTTGAGCCACAGTCTTGAAATTTGAACACACAATCCAGCTTTTTAAGAGCTTTAGTTCGATATACTCCTTTGCGATTGTTTATAGCTTCTATACCCCATCATAACAACACTCCCATTTTCAAAAAAGTCCTTTGGATAAGCAATCTTTTGCAAATGAAATCTACTTCCCTGCGCACGCCTTAATTGAAGTAGTTCGAGTACACGAAGATGAGAGTGGATGAGAAGTTTGGTAATATGATTATATTTCCGACAATGTTGATCCGAAAGCATCTTTTATTTGTCTCAGCATGGCTATATGCTTTTAGGGAAGTTTACCACAGGACTTTTAATTTCATCATTCCACATATAATTACAAATACACAAACAATGTTTACATAATCGACCCTAAAAAGGCAAAGTACAAACGGGACTAGATATAGAACTATGCATGGTACCTGCTTAAACTAAAATAAAGAAGATATCTGAAACAAACCTATGAGTAATACCCTCTATGACAGGGGCAGTCACGAACGAGGGAGCACGTGCAGGGCCGTTCAACGTCACATGAGTCAACTAAAGTAGAATATTTACGTCTAAGTATAGTTAAGTTTATAAGTAAGCTTATAATGAAGATTATAAGTTAGGATTATGAATAGAGTCTAAGTTCGTGTCTTTACATATAGAGTTCCAGGTTTTAGTTATACGATTGTAGAATGAGGATTGGAAGGTACTAGTTCGGCATGCTTGACGTTGAAGGATATATTGAGAAGTTCGGCTCAACCTGGTGCGACCATGGGTGACGAATGTGACATAGTGGTGGATGTTGATGTCTAGAAAACCAAATAGTGCTTTGTAAAGAAACACTACGTCCTTGATTTCCCGAACAAATGTCAGTGGCAGCAGATTCAACGCCAACAGTCGCTTTTTGTAGTCTAACTCTCCGTTCATCAAAATCCCCTTGGTGGCCCGTCTCTGCACTTTTTCCCCACGTCTCGACAGCATGATGCTATTCGCCGGGGACCACACCTCTGTGGCGTAGGAGAGTTGGGATTTGACGAGGGACGGATAGGAATTATTTGTACATGTGCGAATAAGGATTTTATTGTTTGCTTCGGGCAATGTTTGGATAGGTAGTTAGCCTTAATGGCACTAATTATCTGCTAGTGTCACGCACTGATAAGCCGGAATTTACTATCACGTGATGACGAAGCGCGGGGAAGGGGAGAGGAAAGATATCCGCGCACAAGGGTGAGTCGGATTCATTGAGATCTACACGTTGGTCAAGCAGGCTGGTACATGTTCGTCGCAGTACCCCGGGTACTCTGTTAGCCGTCGCAATGATGGAAGTGATGGAATAGTGATGGTTCTCTTTGCTGCAGCTATCCAGGTTTGAAAGTGATTGTTGAAGAGGTAGACAGTCATTGATGCAGGTTACAGTTCGATGTAGTTTAGTGTCGTCGGCGTACAGAGAGGGTTCAGTGTCATTTTCTACAAAGTCCAGGAGATCATTAGCTAATGAAGATAATGAAGAGTAGAGGTCCGAGAATGCTTCCTTGAGGTACTCCAAAGGTGACAAGGGACCAGCTGCATGACGCACCGTCCACCACAACTCTCTTGGTTCTACCAACCAGATAATCCTCAAACCAACGGAGAACAGATGCAGACAGGCCATAACCACGGGGTTTTCGCAGGAGAGTTGCGTGATCGGCAGAGTCAATTAATGCTTTCGAGAAGTCGAGGTAAATGACGTCAGTTTGTAGGTTCTTATCTAGGTTTTGACCTATATCGTGAAGAACTGAGAGGAGCTGCGTGACACAGGAGCTGTTGCGGAGAAATCCATGTTGAGCCGGGTTAATGAGGTGAGCCACATGGTCGTAAAAACTAGAGAAAACGCATCGTTCCAGGACTTTGCTGATGACTGGGAGCAGCGAGATTGGTCTGTAGTTCGAGGCTGGTTTCTTGAAGTCCTTCTTGCGGATGGAAGTCACGTGTGCGGATTTCCACTTCGCCGGAACACAGCCGGTACTGAGTAACTGGTTGAACAGAATACAAAAGACTCGGAGTGATTTGTTCGCGTCATACTTTCAAAAGACGCGCGGGATTACCGTCAGGACCGCTTGACTTAGACACATCAATTCTACTAAGGTAGTTGAGAAGGCTTTCCTCGCTGAACATCATCTCCGACAGATGCAAGGCAGTTGGTAATTTCATATAATTGATGAATTGCGGTTGGTTTGATGTTGACACCTGGACTCTGCTATGACCGGCGATGAAAAACGGCCGTGTGGTAATTCCAAAATAGCTTCGGATTGTCACGGAAAGAATCCTTGATTTTTTTAAGGTACTCATAATGTTTTCTCTTAACGAGACAACATATTTAGATATATTATAGATACATAGATGTAAGGTCCGGTGCCTAATATTTTGCCTCCATGTCTCTTCGTCTAATTATTAATCCCCAAGCCCAATAAGCCTTTCCCTAGCTATGAAGGTCACTGTCGCGAGAGAGTTGCGGATCATCGGTCAATTGCCCGTGTGCAAAGCCGCAGTGCGACGAATGCGAGACTTGCGATGACAAAAAATGGGTGTCAGAATTCTCCTTCCCTCTTGTCGCAGAGTATTGTTCTTCCAAAACAAAACCAAGCAGTTCGCCGTGGAATTGATAATCATTAGTGTTCGTACCCAGAATGTGAAAGCGACGATAGAAGTGTTTGACACTTTGGCTTCGAACGTATTCAGCGCTCCCAGCACCACGACTGGAGTGAAGAACCCAAACTGACACAGAACTACGAGGAGACAGATAGACACAGTTTTTGCAGTTGTCGCTTGGTAACGGAGGGCGGCGCTGACGTTTCCTCCATTCGATTGTATTTCCCTTGCACCTGTCTTCTGCCTCGCGGTTTTTGACACTTTGTAGTTGAAGTAAGCGACAAAGCAAAACATTATACTTGGAATAACTAATCTGAAAAAAGAAGAGTACTTTGAAGGTAGTGCCCAGATAAGCGAATACACGAACCATAACATGAGTGTCAGGTTAAAGAGTTTTCGCTTTGTTACGGCTCTCGTATAGAAAAATGGATGAAGGACAGCCAGATAACGGTCTACGCTCATCACTACTATAGTCACTCCGGAGAGGCCAGCGAATAAGAAAACAAAGCGATCCGCGACGATGTTAACGACCGAACTGCTGGTAGAACCAGAGACCCACCAAACGATGGTCGAGGCTAGAAGCAACGGATGACCCACGGTGACGGCCAGAACGTCGATATAAGACATAATCCGAATAGCGAAGTATATAGAATAATTTGCTTTGCAATGCGGAGGACTTGAGGAAGCTCAGCACGACCAGGCCGTTAAGGACGATGCCAATTATAGCAAACAAGCCATTGACGATGCAAAGTGAGATTAGGTTCACAAG
>JAOTOK010029115.1:0-11489 GCA_025770025.1 Virgularia gustaviana
TATCTGTCTCCATTCAGATAGAAAATTACTTGTATTACCAGCTTCAAAGGGTGGCTGATTTAAAATTTCCGATTTAACACCATCTAAAGTTTTTACATACCAATTTTGAGATGTTTTCTGTGTGGCTTTTCTTGCGGTTTGGGGCACCAACTGAAAATTTTGACGCAGTAGAGAACTTCCAGCCAAGGAAAATACACGACCCCGTTGAAACCTACCATGCATTGCTGTCTATTAAAATGGTCGTCTCTGCAGGTATGGTTGATATCTAACGCCTCGTGAACGGAAATTTACAGTGTTCTTCCAATTTTATTTTTATTTAAGTTCTGTTATTTTTTTCACTTTTTTGGCTGTATCACTGCCAAAAAGATACTCATTGGTTGGGGATGTAGAGGTACATAGGTCTTTAGCAAATTCCGGCGTAAAAGAAGGTCGTATAGCATCTCTCCGTCGTTGGTTTATTTCATAGTTAGCGGTCATTGCTAAGGTAATACCATCAAGACAATTGGTGATCCAATCTTTTGGTTTTTAGTTATTATCAATGAATCCGGAACCTTGAGTTGACAGTTTATGGCACCTAAGAGTTCGGCTTGCGTGGTCTGAGATTTTATGTCGGCTACTCGTGCTTTACCCGGAATTTCATTCCAAATGTTTTGTTCAACTTTAGGCAAACATAATTTGACATTTTCGGGCCTGGAATGTCGCTTAGCGATAGTCTTCGCGTGTTCTTGACTGATTCTTTGAAAGCACAACTTATTTGCTAAAGGGCTAATACCATTGTTTACAGCAGGGCCTTTGTCATCATTGTTAAGCTCTAATTGGTTTTCATAGCCTAAAACCTGTTTGGTACTATTGTCAGTGTTAACGTTCTTCTGATCTGCTTGCGTCTTCGAAGCAATAATATTATCTAAGTCTGCTTGAATGTCAATGTTATTCGGATTGTAAGACGTGCTATTCTGCTCAATAGCGGCTGCATTTTCATCTTCTTCAGGTTCAAAGGAATAATGCTCGTTATAAAGATCAGCAAGATTTTCATTAATCTGGTTAAGGCTGGTTAATATTGCACGGCTCACAGACTCTTGGTCAATTTCATTGCTAAAATCATTAATATCTTCACTTGGGTCGCTGTCTGGCTGACCTGAAGGCCTTGATATTCTTTCGTTAAGCTTTGATGTGCCTTCACAGGAGTCACTGGCCTTTGACAATGTCTATGAAGACAGACAAGACTGTCATAATACAGCGCTATATCATATGGATATGCCTAGCTGTATTCTCACGTTGGTAAAATCACACGTGTATTCCAGTGTATAAATTGTCAAGTAACGCTTAGGTAAATAACGCTTTATTAATAAATTCCTAGGAAAAAATTATCTGTAACTCTAACACTTACCTTACGGATTATTTGTGAAATTCTCAACAAAATTTTTTTAATCCATGAAGACGTTTAATGAAGACGTCCACTCCCAACGGTTAACTTCGTCCAATGAAGTTAGTCAGTCTCGGTGAGCCTGCGTCCATTCTTCACGTCAGTCCGCAGGTTACGAATTATGGGATAGAAGTCCATTTCTATACGAACAACACCTCACCGTATTGTGAAAGACGTTTAGATATTTGCTCATTCAGAATGCCGTAAGCAAGTCTATAGACAGTCACACGTTTAGACCCATTCACAATAAGTGGGGTGATAAGAACTGGTTGTTGTCTAAAAGACACTCCAAGATTGACAAAATCTTCCATTAATGATTTGGTTTTAAATGTGACACGTATTTTATTACGCGACAACCACAACATACATTCTATAAATTTGTGCAAATCGTGAACTTGTTTACACCAGTCTTCACAAATCTCCTTACAGTTGAAGAAAATTCTAGGATGGCCTTCTAAGGCCAAATCTGGATGAACAAGTGCAAAAGTTACTTACAATTAATACTCATCAGGGTCTGTACCAGTTCATCAGATTGCCGTTTGCAGTATCAGCTGCCCCGGCTATTTTTCAAACTGCGTTAGAACATATTCTTCGAGGGACAGAAAGAGTTAGTTGCCGATTAGACGACATCCTAATTAATGAGAAGTCACAATCGGAACATTTAAAACTTTTGGGGGAAGTTTTGGAAAGATTAGGTCAACAGGGTCTAGAACTAAGGAAAACGAAATGCGAGTTTTTGAAGCCCTATGTAGAACATCTTGGCCATGGTATTGATAAAGAGGGAATACACCCCTTGTCAGGGAAAGTGGAGGTAATTCGTAGTGCACCAGTACCTACGAATGTAACTCAACTGAAGTCATATTTGGGTCTTCTGAATTATTATTCTAAGTTCTTGCCAAATATGTCTACCATTTTGCACCCTTTATATGAGTTGTTGCAAAATAATCAACCATGAGCCTGGACTGTCAATTGCAAAAAGCGTTCAACAGAAGTAAAGAGATGCTGTTGGAAAGCAAACTCTTAGTTCATTATGATCCCGGGAAACCCTTAAAGTTAGCCACAGATGCTTCTGCTTATGGCTTAGGTGCCATAATTTCACATACAATGGAGGATGGTAGTGAGCGACCAATTGCATTCGCCTCACGTACCATGAATGCCAGTGAGAAAAATTATTCTCAGTTACAGAAGGAAGCATTGGCCATTATCTTTGGAGTAAAGAAATTTCACCAATACCTCTATGAGAATAAATTTACGTTAGAAACAGGTCGTCAACCCTTGGTAACGATTTTTGGTCCCAAGACGGGAGTACCAACGTTAGCCGCAGCACATTTGCAGTGATGGGCTCTGATATTTTCAGCATACCAGTATGAGATTAGATATCGAAGACAACTGAGCACGCCGATGCTTTCTCTCACTTGCCCATGGACGGGGTAAAGCCTGCTTTTGGAGAAGAAGCTGAGATTTTTCATGTATCTTATATTGAAGAGTTACCACTGTCCACTAAGCAGATAAGTTAAGCAACGAGATGTGACCCAATCTTGTCACGCGTGGTAGAGTATACTTTGAATGGTTGGCCGAAAGAGGGAAACAAAGAATTTTTGAAACCCTACAACGTACGGAGACATGAATTATTGGTGGAAGAAGGATGTTTGCTGTGAGGACGTCGAGTTGTTTCCGAGGGAAACTTCTTGATGATTTACATGACCAACATCCTGGAATGTGTTGAATGAAAGCGCTAGCACGAAGTTATTTATGGTGGCCCAAATTGGATCAAGAAATTAAAAGGCGAGTATGTGCTTGTGGAGCATGTCAAGCTGTCCAAAATGGACCCCCTGTAGCCCCACTGCATCCATGGAATTGGCCTAGTCAACCTTGGCAACGTATACATGTTGACCATTTCGAGTTTGAGAAGAAATTTTATTTAGTGGTTATTGATAGTCATTCAAAATGGATGGAAGTGGTCCCTACAACGAGCATGACGGCGACCCGAACTATCGAAATCCTGAGAAACTTGTTTTCACCGTACGGATTGACAGATACCCCGGTGTCCGATAATGGTCCAGGATTTGCAAGAATTTAAACAGTTCACTAAAGCTAATGGCATTAACCACATTTTGGTTCCACCCTACCATGCTGCTTCTAATGGACTAGCAGAACGCGCAGTCCAAGTTGTCGAGAAAGCACTTCTGAAACAAGTTTTTGACAAGAAATCGAGTCTGTTGAAAGTATCGAGCATCGACTGGCAAATTTCCTGTTAAAATATCGGTGCACACCACACACTGTGATGGGAACCTCACCTGCAGAATTGTTTTTAGGAAGGCAACTACGCAATACGTTCACCTTATTGAAACCAAATTTGGCTAAGAGAATAAAGAAACAACAAGGAAATCAAGTTAAATATCAAGCAAAGAATCGAGTGGCTAGAGATTTGGAACCAAGCCAGACAGTACGAGTACGAAATTACCGTGGAGGTAAGGCTAAATGGGAACTTGGAATCATTAAGAGAAAATTAGGACCTCGAACATTTTTAGTTCAAGTGCAAGGAGAAAGCCGTAAATGTTCATCTTGACCAACTAATAGCTACAACTGAAACAGTCGAAGAAAATGAATGTGGTATTCGTGAAGCAGTGAGCCTTGAAGATCTCTCTTCAAGTAGTCTTGAAGAAGTTCTAAAGCCTTCTGATGTACCATCGGCTGAGGTACCCGTAGAGTCTTTGGGAGAGATGCCGGCTGACAAATCTGTGGAAGTACCGGATTCTAAATGTCACGAGTCGAATAAATTTATTTTGACTTTAGTATTAGAAATTTAACGATTTAATAGAATTGACATTTCATAGTTAGTAATCGTGAATTATTATTATCTTTTTTAGAAAATCTAGAAAAAAACATTTTAAAAAGGGGAATATAAGAATAGTCACATGTGTTGAATTAGATTATGCATGGTATACAAACGCTCGAGTACGTCAAGTGATGTTCACTGTTATACTAGTAATAAAGATATTACACTGTCGTCTTTTAGAGTTATCATGCCGTCGACTGCATACTGGGAGATTTTACTTTCCCGTTTACTGACTGGTGTTCATATGCCTATGATGTTCTTGTCCTGTCTTATGGAATTTGCTAACGTTTCTGCTACCAAAACATATATTAGTGGTGACAGAGGGCAGCCTTGTCTTACTCCACCGTTGAGGGTCACCGGATCTGATAGCCATCCGTTATTGCTGATGTGGCTGTTTGCGTTTTCGTATAGGGTTTGTATCCAATGGATGAGTGAGGGGCCAAAGTTCGTTGATTTCATCATTCAGACCAGGAAGTCCCGATCTACCCGGTCAACAGCCTTTTTCTAGTCCAGGTTGACCATGACGACATTTGTATTCTTCTGTGAGGCATCAAAAGCCATGTCCCGTATGCGGAACAGGTTCTCCAGGGATGCCAGAGGTTTGGTCTTCCTCTGTGACAGATGGTAACAGGGGCTTTACCCAATAGGCGATGGCAGTCGCTAGTTGTAGTCAGTATTTAACAGGGAGAAAGGACGCCAGTTTTTTAGGTCTGTCTTGTCCACTTTCTTGTAAAGAAGTCGAACTCGAGCGTTTGACTGACTGGTGGTCATTTGTCCATCGGCGTAGGAGAGGTTGTAAAATTCTAGAAGATCTTCTTTTATAAGAGGCCAAAAGGCTTTGTAGAATTCCGATGGGAAGCCATCCGGGCCGGGTGATTTGTTCAAGTTCAATTGCTTGACAGCTTGGTCAAGTTCGGACATTGTTATTGGACCTTCCGCCTGGTCTCTTATTGAGTCAGAGAGTCTGTTGGTGATTTTGGCAAGAAGCCAGTCCTGATCCTCCCGGTTGGTGTGTTCAGATGTGTAGAGTTTTTGGTAAAGTATCTGGCATGCTCTAGAATTTCCTTGCTTGAGGTAGTGGTTTTGTTTTGAGTCGTGAACTTGGTGATGCATGATCGTGGTTGCTTTCGTTTTTCCAAATTGGAAAAGTATCTAGTTGGTTTTTCCCCTTGCTCCGTCCATTTCGCTTGGCTTTGAATCTGGGCCCCTCGTGCCTTAATATCGGCGATTTCTGCAAGTCCCGTTTCTAATTCTAATACTCGGTGTTTATCAGGGTTGTCTTGGTTTTTGATTGATGTTAGCTGTTGTATGAGTGAGATCTCCTTGCTCTTTCGTTGCTTCGCTCTATGCACAGAATGTTTCACAGCTATATCTCTTAGTCTCAACTTTCCTTCATCCCAACATGCACTGATAAACACTTGTTTTTAGTTTTACGTCCTCCCGCTACGTTGGCGACGGTGCAATACCAACTGGCGCATTTGGTTTAGAGGACTAAAACTGGCGGTGGTAGCTACAAGCTACATCGATCTTCGCATGGGGGTATATGAACCCCCCACCATGCCTGATACAACCAATGTGGTCAACTGCCCGACATGCGGTGTATCACTCCACAGTCGGAACAGCAGTCGGTGGAGGTGATAACGAAAATGATAAGAAAAAGACTGATGAAACCCGTGTAAAGATGTACCGCCCGCAGGTACAGAATGACAAGTCTTGGTAGGACGCCCAGGCTCCTCGACCATCACCAAGTAGAGACAGGAGGAAACCGCATTCGGTTTTGCCTGGCCTGGACTGTCCTAAGCTGGAGGAGACCAGCTCTACTCGACTACGGAATGGTTCAAGGATTAAAAACAACAATTTCCATTTTTATTTAATGGATCTAACCTATAACTAGTATAATTCGTTAACAAACTGTACATTACCTAATTTATCTACAGCACCAATGGTCCCGTTTGCCAGCCACTGTTGTTTAAATACTTTAGGTTTGTTGTATTTTACTTGTATTTTAACTAAGAACCGAAAAGTTCCTTTACTCTGAGAAATGATTTTTACGTGATTTAGAATCTGTTTCTCAAAGACGAACATATTTCTTGATTTCCATGTGTTGTGCCGAATTATACCTAATAGAGCCGTGAAGCAAAGTGGAATATGGGGAGAGGCTATAAAGCCAAACACTATTTCATGTTGACTAAGATCCCCAATGGAATTATCATATGCTGAAATTAAGTACATTCCCCACATCATGACCCTCTGATAAGTTGGACAATCCGTTATTAAATGCAATAAGGTTTCAGGTTGTCCACAACTACAATGGGGAGATACCTTCATTTTAAATCTTATCAGTTTATCCTTAGTAGGCAAGATTGCATGGAATATTTTCCAGTTGGTATCCCATGTTGATCTAACGAATATCCAAAGGTTTAGGCTAGCCCAAACCAATTTCCATTCTTTAATTTCATGACCCCAATTTGCTTACTTCTTTAAACATCGATGCACAGTTCCCCATCCATTCAGGAGGGAAGTATAGGTAAAGTGACATGTTAGGTCTTTGACCAACTCACCTGGAGGAACGTCCCATTCTCCATCAGTGAAAGACACCTGTAATTTCTTCCAAACCATTAACGCATTAGCGTAAAATGGGGGCAGTTGTTTTATTTTGGTATCTGCTAAATAGTTATTCTTCAAGAAGTATTCCACTGATTGTGCAGTGGGAGTGGAGAAGATAGACCTTAAATAAAACTCAAAAAAGTAATGCCATCCTTTTTTCCCAATTTTGGTACATGAGATACCGAGGCTAGGTACCAAAAGATACTTAGACCCATTACATTAACTAAAACGGTTCTCCCTTTAAGAGTTAGATTTCGTTGCCGGCAAGATGTTGTTAGATGACTATATTTTTCAATCAATTTCGGCCAATTTTCTTGTCCGTCATTTGAAATTTCCGAACCTAAGACCGTAATGGATTTATTGGACCATCTAATATCAATTGGAAAAGATGTTCGGTTTTTCCAAGCCCCAATCAATAACCCGTAAGATTTAGTCTGATTTAATTTTGCCCCAGAGGCCTTTTCATATTTTGAGAATAGTTGGAATAATGATGTTATGGCTACATCTGAGTATGCTATTACGGTCGTGTCATCTGCATATTGGGATAGTTTCTCCCTTTGTTTCGAGATTGGCAACAAGAAGCCCTCTATTTCGTATTGGCTCTGATCGCACAAGGGGTAGATTCTGCCATGATCACTATAATAGAGGAGAAAGGGGGCAACCCTGTCTTACCCCACGGGAGATTTGGAAACCCCAAGGAGCCGTTGATTAATATAGATGAGGAAATTCTTGTGTGATGCAATTTCTAAAGCTAGGGCAAACCCCATTCGTTTCAAAAAGTTGTTCAAAAAGGACCACTCTACACGGTCGAATGCTTTTTCTTGGTCAAGAGATAAAATTGCCGCAGGTATGTTATTTTCATTAGCGCTTGAAGAGAACTGTCGATGGTCCTGGGCATATTGGAAAGATAATTTTTTAATCATAAATAGGAAGTTTTTTCTTTCTGCCATTCAAGCTAAATTTGTCATTTCTCACGGAATTCTCGTTTTTGTAAATGAGACACATTAAGCTTCCAGACGCCTTTTCCGCGTTTTATTGTTTTGGGAGAATCTATTTGAAGATAAACATAGGAGTGGTCCGATCTAAAGAACGGTAAAATTTCTATTTTCTTGACTTTAGCGCATAAGTTTCGTGGGATGCAGAACATGTCTAGTCTAATCCACAAAGTGGCCAGGGAAAAGGAGGGGAAGAGAGACCAGTGACTTCTGCCATGAAGGATTCCACCAAGAGAATACACCAAACGTCCAAGTAGCAAACCCAGAACGAGTGACCTCTCAGGTAGTCCGAAATTCTACAACAAAAGAAAAGTCTACAACACGAGGTATCCCCATGCGGCCACCCATCCAAGTACTAACCTCGCCCGACCGGGCTTAACTTCATCAAATAAGAACCTGTGCTTTCCCAGTGGTATGGTCGTAGACGTTAGATGTATGAAAATGAGCGGTTTTTATCCATCTTAAGGGGTGTTTATATGGCAGCTGAGCTTGGCCCGTTTACTGAGACAGTCCAGTAGACAAGATCTCGCCATCCCATTGTATTCACTGTAAAAATGACAATGTGTTTATTTGGACAAACGGGCTGGCCCGCTTGCCGGGATCTCACTTGCAACAGATGAGATCTCGCTTAACGGGATGGAAAATTCTTCATATAAACGCTTGCAAGCGGGTTGGCCCAGCTGCCGGGATGACTATACTCGAACCGCGTATGCGTCACACACTCGTGTTTCTACAACCTGGCCGAAGCAATTGCCGAAGCAGACAAAACACAGCAAAACAAAGCAAGAATGCTGATACAAAAAGGCCAAGAAAAAACTTTGAATGGGATTCTGGTATGATTGAGCATTTAATAGATTGTCTGCTCAATTATAAGTCGAGAATGACGTAAAAGAGTCTTGATTTCGATGCCGATAATCCGATGCAATATAAAGATTTACGCCTGGCAATGTCGTTCTTATATGATGTCTCTCTCTTCAGGCCCTCTTCAGTTAAATGTTTACCGAGTAGTTTTGATAAGCTTCCGAAAGACGAGCAAGTAAAAGCCAGGGCGCAGCAGAAGAAATCGAAAGAGTTGATAGAAAAGGGGAATAAGCGAATAATGGAAAAAGTCAAAGAAATCCGGCAAAGCTATTCAAAGGCTGTTGTTACAGGGAGCCGAAGTGGAAGTGGTAAAATTGTATATGAGTATTACGACAAGCTGTCATTAATATGGGGTGGGTCAGCCAATACTCAGCCTCTTTCTTGTGGTGTTAATACTGACAATTTCTTGGAGGATAGTGAAAATGATGTTAATTTGGCCGAATATGATGGTAAGGAAGGCTCACCAGACCCAGACCCAGTAGACCCAAGTGGCATAGAAAGTACTGGCGAAAACGAAGCAGGTGGTCCAAATGAGGGTGATATGGAAGACCAAAACCGACCAAGCAAAAGAAATGGGAACTGTGTACCTCAGTTAATTGATAATAAACGTAAACATTTGGAAAAGAAATTATCTGCTGCCCAGAGGGCCAGTTGCTGATAAAGGAAGCCAAAGAAGATTCAGCATTCAAAAAGGAACTTGCTGAAGTAATGCGTGAACCATCCAAACAATTTGGTGAAAGTGTCAAGGCTATTGGTCTGTCAATGACTGAACTTGGTTCAGGTATTAGTTGTTCAATTGAAATGTTATCTAGTGCAATCATGAATCAAGCTTAGGGTGTCCACCATCATAACCAAAATGTGTTCTATCAACAACCAAGTTATAACACCAAAGTAATGGGGACATATACTTTCAGTGATATACATGACCATGTGGCTAAAAGAGCTATACATGTTCTATAAACTATACATTATAAAGTTACATGCTATAGAAAAACATATAATACATTTAAGTTTATGTATGTTCCTTGTTGATATTCCATATTTAATAACACAAACTGAAGTATTTACAGTACAATGTTGTTTTGACAACAATCTGAACACTAAAGTAAAACATTATTGAGTTTACATGTAAGGTGAATGTTCCTGTTGATATTCCATTTTAATATAACACAAAATTTTAAAATTATATTTAAAGCATATTATATTTTCAAGGTTGTTTTGACAGCTTTTATTGTTAATAACAAAGTCAGTACTTTTTTTATTGTACAGTATATTAAACATTTGTATTAGGATTGTTCATATGCATAATTGTTGCATTTGCAACTACTGTAAAAGGTCTTAAAATTATGAAAAAACATCAATGTATCTGTTTGCGAAGTATTAAATATTCACTTGCACAAGGGTAGTCAGAGTTCTTCGTACAATCTCTCCCTCTCCCTCATAAACTGAGTAGATTGGGTCTGGGATATTCCTATACTTTTCCCCATTTTCCTTAATTTGATTGATTTGGAATTGTACCAGTTCTTCATCTATGTAGGAATTTCTGTTTTCACAAAAGTTGTGCAAGACGAAACATGCATAAACCAAAGTTGGAATTATCTCCATGTTCAAATCTATTTTTCATGTTAAAATTGACCACCTAGCCTTTAGGCGTCCAAATGTGCATTCTATGGGATTTCTTGTTGATCAGAGCATGTCATTAAAAATAACCTGTTCATTGTTTGAACATGACTCATATACCTTCATACAAAATGGCACTAGTGGATAGGCGGAGTCTCCTATTAGGTAAATCGGTATCTTCTTCCCACCCTCAACAGGGTACTGGAATGTACTGTTTAGGGTACCTCTCCTTAATTTATAGTTGATGGTAGAATTGGCAAAAATTTTGGCATCTTGTACACTGCCAGGCCACTTGCATTCCACATCCATGAAGTAACCCTTATAATCACGCACAGCCTGCACATTGATGGAGTTAAATTTCTTGTAATAAACGAAATTTTGTGAATTTTGTACTGGGCATTGGATTGGGATGTGGGTGCCGTCGATACAGCCAAAGGCTTGAGTCATACCATATCTTGCCTCAAATTCAGCTACTGTTCTTCTTAAGTCATCACCAGCAGGGAGGTGCAGGTAGGTTGAACCAAGATGTTTTGAAATAGCTGCAAAAACTTCCCGTATGAAACATGATGTTGTACAAATAGCTGCTCCAAAAGTATTAGCTGTCATGCCCAATGTGCCTGTGTCTTTTAAATAATACAAACTCATTGCTAGTTTTTTCTCTGCAGAAAAGCTTCGATAATTTGGTGATCCAGGTTTAGGCGATATAAAGTGCCTCAACTGTCCAACTAGTTCCATGAAATCATGCCTTGATATACGGAAATTTTTTTCCATGTTCTTTCTGGAGAGACTCCATTCCATATATTTTGCCACCACAAATCAGTTCGTCCAGCTTCATGCCAACAAGACCGTCTCTTTTGTCGTAGGCATCTCAATCTAGCTTTTTTCCACAAATTTATACGAATGGCATCCTCTTGCTGTCTCAAATATATTTTCCAGAGCAATATTACTCCATACAATTGAAGCATCACCGCTAACACTAATGGGACAACATGGAATTTCGGTGGCGCCATTTTGAAAAAACTACAAGTAAACAGAGCGCAAATACATCCCGCTAACCGGGCTGGCCTGCTAGGGCCATTAGCATATTTACAGCGAAACGTGTGGAACACCAGCACACAAAACAGGTAGAGGAATCGAAGCTCTC
>JAOTOK010029126.1:0-11488 GCA_025770025.1 Virgularia gustaviana
GCCGCGGAACATGGTACTAACAAACTATAGGGCAAAATCAGGTAGCACCATGCAGGACAACAGCTCTGTATTATTTCTAGATAAAGAACCAGCTCTTTTTTGTTATTGTCATTGTAAATAAACATGGCTTGAATCTTTTGAACATTTGAAAATACTTATATGGGGACCGTCGGATACTAGTTTCCCATGCTGGATAGTTTGAAGGCAAAAAGGCTTTTATAAAAATTGTTAATAATGTTTTGTTGTTATTTTTGATTTGATTATTTGATATTACAATATTTAGTGTTGAAATATTACTTCAGTGTTCTGATAGCATATCACTGTATTCTATATGAATATTTACAGCATTCTAAATGGATATTACAGTGTTCTAAGTTATAATTTGAGTATTCTAAGTTCTAATATATTACAGTAAATTCTAATATATTACAGTATTCTAAATAAATATTTATGATTAAGTGAATATTGCGGTGTTTGCAGAAGTGGTATTATAGTAATAGGATCACTAAATTTGATCTAGAGAACTTTAATTTTTTTATTAAAAGAAGTGAATTCACGGAGTTAATGAAAACTGACACATTTCAAACGGGGTAAAGTAAGATTAACGACTTCTCGTACGCATTAAGTTCAATATTTTGTGACAACAATAGGTAAATTATTTCTATTGGTTTGGGGGAATGAGGAAGTGATAATATCGACGTCAAGACATGGATATTTTCGACTAGTATTTCATTCAACGAGATAAAATGTTTCATTTTTATGTACTGCACCGTGGGATGTAGATCATAGCACATCGGTAAGATTGTAACAAATACAATATTGCTGGCATTTAGCCCTCAAATGACACATGTTTATTTGTTGGTTTTACAATATAAGTATTGGATATGATATGTATGATAATAATATGTAGAAGAAAATGAAGTTCTTAACAATTATTTGATGTAAATAACAACCTCAAAGTAGCAAAGATAATCTTGTCATAATTTGAACGTCTTATATTGCATTATTCATTTTAACAGCACGGTTGTTTATAAACAACAATTCTTGAGTGGCAGGTAAAGAATAGAATTTACTTGACCATGTGCACCACTGAATTTAGAAAAAATAACGCAATAGAAATTGCGGGATTGATTAGATGATTTAGTATTAATGTGCAGGCAATTACATGTTTGCGATATCAAGATATTCTTCACGTGTTCCAACAAAATTAGTGAACTGGGTTTAGATATTCCCAAATAAATGGCTAAAAAAGCGCACAAAACGTGCGTGATATCATGAAGGTTACAAATCGCCTCTTGGTCAATCTTAGCTTCAGTAGAAATGTGAAACACTTTGGTTGATCTAACAAGAACGAACTACAATCATTCTAGGCTTACATTAGAACTTTAATGCACGTGTATCGTTAAGAAAATTTATATAATTATTAGAATATTGATAAATGCCACTATTTTCATGTTAAACGAAGTAAGATAAAACTGTATTGTGCACACGAATTAAGTTTTCTAGGTGGGATATCGGTTAAAATCTGTGACGATGATCATCTAACCGGACTCATTGATAGACAATAAAAATAGTAGGTCCTAAAACATTTTAATAAATGAATCAATTAATATGGACATAAAATTGCAACAAATCCAACTAACTCTAGTTGATCAAAATTTACTACACTTGGGTCAAGACTTTCGTGAGATTCACGGACCTATGCTGATTGTCTTGTGTGAAATTTTCATATCAATTTACTTGCTTGGTGATCAGCGGATGTTAGTTAAATAGAAAACGAATGCATTGAGTGCATGCCAAAACAATGTCTTTCACGCATTAAGCAATAACGCAACAACAAAACAAGGTTTAGTTAATCTCAGGAAATTCGCGGTTTTTAGCTGATGTAATGTATTGAAATACGAGTTATGGACAGGAATGTCCCACTCCTATGTACTGGGTAACAGCCAGCTATTGAGTCGCGCCAAATTGATATTTGTGTCTTTACATTAAAATAAGCAGCCATGTTTAATATCGTTCATCAGTTCGCACAATATTTGGATACTGCACAGCATAATCAAATGTTAATAGATCTACTAATTTTGACGATATTACCACATCATAAAAGTTTGCAACATATTTATTCTTACTACAGCTACTTATAGTGTTGCACAATAACTCCCAGTTATTGATAATAAAGAATGAGTATTTTCTTATAAGGCGGGCTGCCCGCACGGTGGCAGTGAGGCGAAGCGAAGGTCAGCTCCGTCCAGTTGAAAATGAAATCAAAACACAATAGCGTTCACGATTTTTGGCCCCAAAATACAAAGCTTTAAACACGTAGATCTTCCAAGTTATGATAATCATGTTAAGGATGAACTATCTGAGGCATATTTAACAGCTTGTAGCCACCAGTTTGCTTGTAATGTGTTGAAATAGGATTGGCTGTTTTGAAGTATCGTCTTGATTGCCATGCTGCGTTCAGCCTGGCAGTACTTAGCCGCAACTGAATTAAATGCGCGACAAATATGTTGAATATTCTGTTGTAAAACACAATGTAGTCAATTTAATAGGCCTTATATAGTCTTAAACCATTGTAGAAGGTTTTGTTGTGGAAATCCCTCATTGATTTCACCAAGAAATATGTTTTCTAATGGAAATTTGAAAGAAGGCAATAACACTCCTCTGTATACAAAGGACTAATCCTCCCTGAACAAGATGGTCGCCTAACGTAAAATACCCAAGCAAAATTGAATTCTTCTTGCAAAACCAGCGCATTCTGATCGAATTTTTTTTAATGAAAACCGAAATCATGCAGAAAGAATGCTTTTTAGGAGAGATTTGTCGGGTTTTTAGCGAGAATCTAGCATTTCTGAGGAAAAGTTGAAGGCGTTATTCAACAATTACAACAGAAATACCAGGTGGCTCAACTAAAATGTCGCTCAAAGCCGAGTTAAATTTAGCAAAATGAACGAAAACTAGAAACGACTCCAATCTCGTTGTCCATTTTCAAGGAGTCTTAACTTTGCTGTAAACTTCGCAGCAAAGTTGAGTCCAAAATTGTCAAAACGCGAGTGCGTTTGCGCACGGTTTATGTCGATTTTGGGTGGAGCTTTTCTCGTTATCTGCCTTTGGCTTTCGCAATTTGGCGTGTGGCAACAGTTATAGGGCGGTTTCGGGTTGAAAACTCGGGTATTTCATGTTTGGATACTTGAAGAATAAAAATTGTAGATAGTTTGTGTTTTGAGGACAAACGACATGAGAAATGTCATGTTTTGTTCGCAATATAACCTTGAAGGTGTGGTTTTTGACAAACATTTCTGGCAAAAACTGGCAGATTTTCCACAAATTTTGGCTACATTTCTCACTAAAATAAAAAGTCTGAATGCCTGGAAAGTACTTAAAAGCTATGGAATAAAATCAAAGTAAAAACTCTCTCACTTCTCGCTTGAAATATTGTTAGCGCATAGTTTCTGTTCTAAGCCAGCGCCGCAGAAGTGCATTTCGCTGATTATCGGTGAAAGGTTTGGGGCAAAAAAGTTGAATTTCTCTTACCAGTAGTGGTGTTTGCACATAATTTTCCAATTTCGTGTGACTAAACTCAAGACTAATGACATTGTAGATTTTATCCTTCTTCGGGCTCGAGTAATATTTTGCGAACTGTAACATGGACATTTCAATTTGTTGTTGCGTGTTAACATCTATCACATCCAATACACGACGGGAACCTAAATGAGTCAATAAAATTTCATGAACATCTTGAAAAATACTCTGTTATCAAACAAAATAATGTAGATAACCAGTGAAGTGTTGTCCCAGTTGCTAGCATACGATTTTATTGGCAAATTATTAAAACTACAAGCATCGTACCAACAAGTTTTCTCACGTCTTCAACGGTAAAATCTGACGAGGGAACTCTAAAGGCAGAAACATAAATATTTAAGTTTTACAGTATGGATGAAAGTAGAATCAAAGAAGTGTTCAACAATGAAGGAATATTCGTGGTGTAACTACAGTAAGAAATTTGGTCATGCGATCGGCACACGTTTGATAATACATGCACAGTCGACCGACCAAGGTGATTGAAAGCAAAGGACAAACCTCATATCCAATCCTTCTGTACTTTGAAATAAAAATGGTTTTCTAAAGCCATGTTCTTGCACATACTTTAAGTTAATACCTGGAAAAGAGAGCATACTCACTGAAGATGGTAGAATTTTTCGTACACCCCGAAATTGTGATGTTAGGATCAAATAATTATTTACTAGTCCTGGTCAAATAATAGTCAAATACCAACGCACCATTTGCATTTGGTAAAATTGTCACGAAACTTGAGAGTTGAAATCGTTTATCATTTAGCTTGTCCAATACACTGAATGTTCTCTTTCCTTCAATCTCATCATCAAGATTATCTTCATAGTTCTTTCTGGTACAAGTTCGCTGCAAGAAATGCAACCCAAATGAAATATTATAAACCACGATGGAACAACGTTGACAAATTTCCGCGGCACACTTAAAGTTATCATATAAGAATTAGATAGTATAAATACGAAATACTTACAAGATTTCGGTCGCTCTGCACTTCCATGACTCTAGCACATCAACAGCACAATAAAATCAAGCCATTCTCTTGTAAAATTTGCCGCAAAATGTCGGTCTCTCTCTACAATCGTAACTCGATATAGATCACAACACAAAAAGACTCGACAAAGGCCATGCCATTAAACTGGCCCCAACCTCCCCCGACAGCACAATAATTAATGACTTCCGGCAGGACGCACTGCCTTGAATCAGGGCCGCGCCTGAACCCACCCTTCTCTCACAAGCAGCTTTTTATCACAGCTTTTAGCTCTGTAAAATATACTCAAGAAATACAGTAGCCACGTGCTTCCCCATGCAAGGCAAGAAATTGTCGAAAACGTAAATTGTATTCGAACAGAGGCAAATAAATTATCGGGCTTGAGAAAAATGTGAGAACATTTATAAATTATATAGCTCGTTGTCCAAGTATTTTTTCTAACAAGAAAACGGCTTTAATTTAGGTGAACTTCCGCTAGCAAACAAAGAAAATAGTAAAAGCACATTCACTTTCACATTAGTGTTTCATTTTTGAAAAACTTCAAGAACTTGCCAATTCTAAATTTCTTGTAAAGCAAGAGTATTTGGTTACCGTTACGTTACCGTTCTTTAAAAACAATCATCAAAAAACGTTCTAGAGCTGTGAGCAATACATATTGACATATTAATAGCTGAACAATTAGTAACACTTTACATTTATTTACACAAAATAGTTAAAAATTAATAAAAGTGTATGCATGAACAGTGGAATTTGACATTATACTTCTTTAACCATACATATATATACTATGAACCTGTATTATAGATCAGAATATTATATTACAACAGAGTCAATACTTTTTCAAGTCTCGTGAAACAAAGTTTGTATATTTTTATATTTTAATACACGTATAATTTCGTTTTGTGAACGTCTTTGTCGCTGCACTCGCGTTTTCTGTTGAAATAATAGAAACATCCGTCACGTCTTTTTAACTTCTTTACGAAATTGTTTGGCCATCTTTCTACCTAAAAAAACAATAAACAAGGTAACTAAGTTGACAAATGTACTGGCGTATTGATGGAAGACTTGGTATTAAACATTGATCTTTTACTACGTTTACATACTTCAAGTCCATGACCAGTCCTGCACTTTACTTACTACAACATTTGTTTGTTGTTTTTGTTGTCAAAGAGAACTTTCTCCTTCAAATGCAAACAGCAGAGGAAGTATCTTGCAGAGCTCAATACGCCATAAATGACGTCATCATAACAATCTGTGACGTCATGTGGTGGCCATAATATTATTTTGATAGTGTTGTTTCAAAATTGAAGTCATTGAATTTTAATTGAAACTTTATTTGTATGTAAATACCCTAGTCAAAATTCAATGTTGATTAATATAATATCCTGATGCAAAAAACCTCGTTCAGTGTACGAGGAAATGTTTTGTTCACTCATGACTCACTTCAGATCGTTGTACGTTTACGTATTCATTGACATCTCTGTAACCAGCCAACTGAAATCTGTAGGCTTCTTCCACCTCCTCATTCCAGTGTTTCGCTCTTGAAACTGACTTTGGTGCTTCCATCTTGAACAAATTATATAGTTGGTGTCAATTGATGAAAACTTGGAAAAAAACAAGCAAAGAATTGAATGAAAGAATTTGTAGAAAATTATAATAATTGTAAATTCTCCACGGTTTCTCATCACCTCACTTTAATTTAAAATAGCAACAATTGTGCTAATGTTTATACAAATGTGGTTCGATCTACAAGTAAACTCGTCTGACCAACATTTTTTATTCAATTGCGATGACATACATTTGAAACCAGTACAAATAACATGCTTTTATACATTTATAAAATAAAATTTATTTGAAACACCAGCTCTGTTTACTGTCAGAATTTCTATTTAGTCTTGGACAAGTATAGAAGGCTATGATTCATAATTGCTCTATGAGCAGACTGATGCACTGTATTATTAGGCCAGCAATAGTTTCTATTAATAATGGCAGGTGCTATCGCCATGATTTAGTATTATTAACAAAGCCGGCGATTTAAATAACAGAACTAACTACAGAACTATATTGAGTAAATAAAATCTTACCTCTAAAGTATAGAAAGTCTTTTCTTGGTAACACAAATGTCTCAAGCTTCGTTATTTCAGGTTAACTGTTGACTTCGCTCGTTGACGAGAAATTTTCACCTGTTAAATGAAGTTCCAGTGCGCTGATTGGCTAATTAAACCTGTCACCATGACGACGCCAAACACTGGGAAAAGCCACTGTTGACGCCATCTCACCATGACAACGTTCAAGCTGGCGTGAAGCTGCCATGATCTTCGGCAGGTTCCGACGATTTCCGAACTTGATTTAAAAATAACAATTAATATGGCGTCCGGCCCAGAGGAAAGAAAGGATGACAATTATCAAAGGTTTCTGGTTGCTCTGTGAATTGTCTTGGGTTGTGTAGACTATAAGAGATTTACTATTAATATTTTGTTCAACTTACAGCACGCTTCCTATGGGCGAAAGACATGCTGAAGAGCTTCTGCTTAGAAGACTGTTTTTAAGAAAGGGCAAGCTGACTGCTTCGAGTAGAACGTCAGCTCTGATGTCAGGCTTTGCTATGGTAAAAAATCACATTAGATGGTTGTAATTTTGAAACTACAACATCTTCATGTTAACATTTACATAGTGATTAAAATTGTGTAGATTTCCTACAGATGTACAAATTTGCGACATATTTGTCTCAACTATTCACACAATGTTGCTAATTAGTAGCTACTACTTAATGTTTGTGGGAAATGTCACTTGATGACGTGTTACATCTGCTTGGTAATTCTAACACCTTGCTTTATTCAAAAAAGGTTAGAGAAAGCCATTTTCAAGGCTGATCATTTTTAATTGATAAAATATTATTTTGTTTACAAGTACAAAGAAAAATAGTACCAAAAATAGTATATCTATGCAGTCCTTACAAAGCAATAATGGTGTATTTGAATTGTAGGTTGCTATGGTGGAAATCCAAATTGCAGATGATCTTCCCTTAGGCTTGGTCATTGCCTTCAGCGTCCTTACTACAGTTCTCATTTCAATCCATGTATTTGCGTTAATGATCTCAGTTTGCATTTTGCCAAATCTTGAGAGCATCTCAAACCTGTACAGTTTTAATTCCCAAGACATTGATTATTCTGCTCATGAACATTTACATTACTATATTGAAACAGCATGGCTGTTCTCCACTGGCCTTGGCACTCTGCTTTTTCTTGCAGAAGTTGCTCTAATCTCCTGGGTTCAATTCTACAAACACAGCAAGGAAGCAGCCATTGCATCAACCTGTGTCCTAGTTCCAGTTAGTGCCATTTTTATGGTATTTGCTCTGCATTTCTACAACACTCTTGTCAAACGTAAATATAAACATTCAACTCAGAAAATTGAGGAACTTCAAGTGTTTGTTGATCGACTGCAACCAACTGATATACACACAGTCTAAGTTGCTACAGTTTTGTATGTTGGGTCTTTGCTTACAACATCATTAATACATTAAATCCTGAGGGGAAGTTACTTTGAAATAAATAGGTTTTAAAAATATGTTGTATATTTGTACATTGTACAGTTTTAAACAATTGAACAGCAGTGAATATTTAGCAAAATTGTGTTTGCAATTGCAATTATTCTCTACTATTCACAACTGTCAGACTCTTGCATGTCATGATAGCATTGAGGTCAGTATTATCATTTCAAAAACATGCTATTTAATATTATACTGTCTATCTGAACCATTATTCATAGTTGTATATTGATAGTAATTATTGACTAGATATATTACAATAAAAGTTGAACATTTGGTAAACAAACCATATTTGTTTATTTGCATTGCTCAAGAAATCTTTCTTCTGCTTCTTTTATTACTGTTGTTTGATCATAAAGTTCACACTATGGGAAAAAATCATTGTTTGGTAAAAGTTTGTTTTGTTTGCATTTAACCAAATTTAGGAAGTAGAATAAATTGCATACTTTAGGAATGGGATAAATGGTTGGTTGTGGAGCATTATCTCGGCCAAAATCCTCCAATGTACCACATTTAGGAACATCTTCTACCCATACACCAGTATAAAGTTGTCCTTTATTGAGATGAAAAAACTTCCCTTCTCCATGTTTCTTGCCATCCACCCATGAACCTTCATATCGGTTTTCATTTGCTAAAAGAAAAGAACAATACCACCCATTTAGATTTCCCTGTAATATTACAATAACATACATGCTTCCTATAACCATAGCAATTCTTCTTAAAATATAAATGCATATCTTACCTAGTCGCAGCATGCCTTGACCATTTTTCTTATCATTGTACCATTCTCCCTCATAAACAGAACCATCTGTGTAGTACATTCTCCCCCAACCACTTCGTTTATCACTATACCATTCACCTTCATAATATTCCTTGGCTGTATAAAAGTTTGTTCCATAACCCTAAAAATAAACAAACTTCTCCAGATTGCTGATTTTACCAAATATTACCTTACAAAATGACATTATAAAGAACATAATTAAAGGACATAAAACTCATTCCTCACATGTCGTTTATCATTCTTCCAACCTCCAGAATACACTTTCCTAAAAACATCATTTTCAGGATAGCTCAATGTTCCAAAACCACATCTCTCATTGTCTTTCCAATCCCCATCATAAATTGCCCCAGTTTTCTTCCAAACCTGGGTTCCTTTTCCTATTAACAACAAATAATGTTAAGACAATATATTTCTCTCTTCATTGAACTTTCAATAATTATCTTAAATTCACTGGAGTATTATCCTTGTTTCAAACTTCAACGACTTTTAATTTGCTTGATAAGTACTGTTTTATTAATACGATAGTGTCCCATGAAACTTCTCAATTAAATCATTTCCTTCTACAATTAGAACACCAAGTCAAAACAATAATATATTTTTAAATACCATTCTTTTTATCTCTGCTCCACTCCCCAGTATACTGGTCGCCATTTACTGAATACACTGTACTACGAACACCATTTTTATCAGCACTGTGGTCCCATTCTTTCCATAAAGGTTCTCGCTTTTTAGGGATTTTCGTCAAAGGCATAACTCGCTGTTTTTGACCAACTTCAGTTCGCCACAGCTAACTACGCGCTGTTGCTGTGGTAACAACTACCGTGAGCCCGCGATCACTACTTGGACAGCGCGCGTATTAAATTCCTTCTTTTGTCATGTAAGCGTAATTATTAGACAACATCTGTCTGTGCACAGATATTCTGAATACATACTTCTAAGGTTAATACTATTGTATCACTAAACAAATATGTGTATGTTTGTGAACTTTGCATGTCATATCTATGGGAACAAGACATTATTCAAAATTAATAAAATAATGACATTGTTTGAGAAAATGTACATTAGATAGGATATAACACCCTTGCATGCTTGTGTCGGCATTGTTGGACATTATATCCAGCAATATATAGTTACGGGAACACTAGACAACCTGGTTCATAATTTGTAAGTCGTAATGACGAGGTTTGCTACTGAATTTTATGCTTAGAAGGAATACAATGTTGTCAGCTACCAATTATTCAATAATTGTCTGTGATATTTTGTTAATATCTAACTAGCTTTTTGTTTCTTTCTTATGTCTTTCTTTTGCTCCACTTTTGTATCTGATTTTGGTTTCTGCCATGGTAGTGGGTTTCTTCTGTAACAGGGCCATGGTGGCAGTACAAGCTAGATATGAGAAGATATTATAAGGAAAGAAATTGCTCTTCCAACAAATATAATCAGTTGAATCACTTATCCTATCACTTACAATGCAACTAAGAACAAAACCAGCCAGCAAAATTAAAACTGTTTGATGAAATTGTTGACAATAATATCCCCAGCAAAATCCACATATCTAAAAAGCAATAAAATAGGAAATCAAGCAAGGAATTAAATAATACGCAGAATGACAAGATGAAAATGAATGGATGAAAAAGAAATAAGTGAATTTTCAGAAATATTCATTGGCTTACCCCAAATAAAATTAAGATGCTATTAAATAACTTCTCAGCATATTGTTGTCCTTTATAGTCCTGGGATAAACAGAAAATATATTCGCATTTTATAATACTTTTTTCAGTTTTAGCCTTCAGTTCATTTCTTTGTATGAACCATTTAATTTTTAATTAAATAAAATAAAACTGATTTTTACAATATAATAATTTCACAGTAAACAGCGCTGTATCTTACCATATGGAATGAGATGTTCATAATTCTGTCGTATTGCCGACGAATGACAGAAAACATGATGATAATAAATGTGCAAAAAAATTACAAAAGTATATTTCAAACTCCAATACTTGACTGCTGAAATAACACGTATAGAACTCAAGTGTTCCCAACCATCCCAGTTTTTACCCAAGTAGTACCCAAAATTTCCATAGTGTCCCCAGGATCCCGTAAAGCCATTAATTGTCCTTGGATATCCCCAAAGTCATATTTTGTCCCTAAAACCAAAACGTCATTAATGGAGGGTGATGATAACATATTTTGTTACGTTTTGATCGGCAATATCCCTTCTAAATACCACTCTGTGGATCTTCGTTCGTTTTTCTCACAATTCATCGAAGCAGGGAAGTTCGACTGCTTTCATTTCAGACACAGACCAGAAGTTTTACAACGAAAGGAAGAGAGTATTTGTGGGGAGGAATCACAAACTTTGAAAGGAAAAACAACTTGTTGTATTGTGCGTTTGAAAGAAGAAAATGTTAAGGAGTTACTTGAGGAATATAACAACGAGAACTGGGTGGATAAAGATGGGAAACTTAGCTCAATGAAGGCTGTGATTTCTAGTATATTTATCAAAGATAACCAGTGTAAGTAAGACAGACAGACAGACAGACAGACAGACAGACAGACAGACAGACAGACAGACAGACAGACAGACAGACAGACAGAC
>JAOTOK010029137.1:0-11488 GCA_025770025.1 Virgularia gustaviana
TGTTTCTTCGATGATTCAGGCACCTGAAGACCCGTGCAAGAGTTCTGAAAAGAACTAGAATCTTCGTTGACCTGAATCACCTCTATGATACCGTAAAAAACTTGTAAACATTCACCTTCAACGCCAGCCATCTTGAATATATGAATTTCCCGCTGTGACCCCTATAACCAGAATGCAGGGCGCGCTTAATGGCCTATGACGTCATTATGCATAAGGTCTATTGCCAGATCAGTTTGATAATTCACATTTGGATGATACAATTTTTGTCAGAGTGGGACATGGTCCGAAAGGATTCATCACTGTTGGAAATGATGGACACACAAGATCTTGATTGTACAATAGAAAGTCAAGAATATACAGATGATGAGAACATTATAAGTTAGTACTATAGCATGTATATACATTAACATATATTTAAAATTGAGACTGAAATATTTATAACAGGATATACATTACTGTAGTTTAATGTGCAGTATAACAATATTCTAGTTTGTTGTTGTTGTGAAATAATTGTGATAAATTGTCGGAACGATTACTAACAACAACAACAACAACCGTTTTATTGAGCGATTAGCAGAAGGACAATACAAAAATGTCGGCCATTTTTGAGGAAGAACCCACGAAAACACGAGGCTTATATAGCTATGTTACAATCATAAATTTTTAACCCTTCATAACACTCCCCAACGTTGAATCACCAAAGTGATCAACTAACATTCAACAAATAATCAATAATCAATAATGTAATAATGTCATTAAGTCTGATTCATTAATTCAGCTCTTCTTCATTAATTCAGCTCTTCTTAGCTCCCCAACGATAGCGGCATTACGACGCGGACGTATCAGTAACGGTTCTTCGGGCTGATTTCCCGGATCGTTTTGCTGAGATTCTTCAGAATCGTTAGGCTCTTGCTTCAATTCGATTGGAATAAGATGATTCACTGATCTTCGAAGAAGCTGCGCTCTACCAGTTTTACCTCCTAATACTTTCACCACAGCCGCTCGAACCAAGCCATCCCTTCCACTTATGAGTTCCTCTACCTTAGCAAGTTTCCAAAAACAACGATTTGTTTTATCGTTCTTTAAAGTGACGACGTCTCCCACGGTAATGTTAGTAGTTTTGCTTCTTCTCAACACACATATGGACTGTTCACGAAGTCCCAAGAGGTATTCAGTTCTCCATTGTTTGGTAAACTGTTGAAGCAAGTTACGGTGGTGCCGAGCTCGTTTCGTTAGCGATTTGTAGGTACTCGTAATTTCTTGATGTTGGCTGTTAGGCATAGCGGTAATACGCCGTCCATACATTAATTGCGAGGGAGATAAAGGAGTTGAACAGCCTTCATCGTCATCAAAAATGTAGGTTATAGGTCGCGCATTGATTAAACATTCAATTTCGACTATTAATGTGCTAAGATCTTCATAGGTTAGGCTAGACCTTCCAATAACCTTCTTCAACGGTCTCTTTATGCTTCTTACCATACGCTCTCAACGATGAATTGCCATGTGATCCTATTGTTGGCTAAATACTTCCAAACTTCTTCGGCTCGAGTTAAGTTCCGTATTTCCTTGCACGCTGACTTATAGGTTTTGGCGTTATCGGATATCAACAAGGCTGGTAAACCTCGTCGACTGGCATACCTGCGAAAGGCTTTTAAAAAGGATGAAACGCTCAAGGATCCTGTCAGTTCCAGATGTACACCTCTTGTGGCTGCGCAAGTAAATAATAAGACGTAGACCTTCGAACTTTCCGAGTTCTTTCTTTCTTGGACAAACAAAGGTCCCGCAAAATCAAGACCAACATTAGTAAACGGTGGATCATCGGCAACTCTACACGGTGGGAGATCTGGGGGAGGTGGAGGTCCGTAGGGGGAGCCCTCAGCCTTTGAGGACTCGCTTTACGACTTCTCTACCACGTAGTATCCAAAATCGCTCCCTGATTGTTGTCAAAGTATCCCTAATTCCGTTGTGCTTCACTCTGTGATGCGTGTCTCTAACTATCAGATCAATAACCAAGTGTTTTGATGGCAGTAAAACTGGATTCTTGCTTTCTGCTGGCACATTCCTTGCCTGATTAAGTCGTCCCTTGCATTTCAGTATGTCTTGCTCATCTATGAACAGACCAAATTGACGCACACGATTAGGCGTTGCTTGCTTTTGCTTGCTTCTCAAATATCTGATTTCGGCCGAAAACGATTGATTCTGTATCGATCGGATCCATATTCTTTCTGCTGCATCAATCTCGGAAGCCGTTAATTCCTTTCGTATCGTGTTGTTCCGAGATCTCCGCTTCTTCATCTGCTTCATGCTGTTAACAAAACGTAACACGTACGCGGTCACTCGCAAAAGGCGTGTCCAAGAGCTAAATCTCTCGCAGTTTATGAACTTGGTTACGTCGAGCGAAATTAACTCTGAATTGTTCGTCATTAACGAATGGGTAACGTTTGGCTGGGTTTTGACTGTTTCGCTCATCGCGTTTTCTGGCTCCTTGACTGGATTGTTCGGCCATTGATCTTCGGACTGCTGGAGAAATATCGCTCCTTGCCACCATAACGCGTTCGAAACGAGGTCCGATGCCTTCATCCCACGGGACGGTAAATCCGCTGGATTCTCACTGCCAGGACAGAATCTCCACGAATTTTTGTCTGTCAGTCGATGGATGTCCATCACTCTGTGCCTCACGTACTGCTTCCATATCTTATCTTGAGTAATCCACCACAGCACTGACATCGAATCCGTCCAATGGAACACTTCTAGCTCTCCATGCTTCCACCCTGCTTCAGATAGACACTCTTGCACTGTTGCGGTTAACTTCGCCAAAATAGTCGCGCCTAAAAGTTCCAACCGAGGAATGGTTTGCCCCTTGACTGGGGCCACCTTTGTTTTCGAGGTTAATAATTGTACGTCGATCGTTCCATCCTCGTACAAAGAGCGGATATATACGACTGCGGCATATGCAACCTTGGACGCATCGCTAAAGCCATGTAGCTCTATCTTCGTAGGCTTGGCAAATGGTTTAAAATAACATCGTCGGATTTCCACGTCGCTGAGCTCAGTTAGTTCGGTTAGAATCGCCTCCCATCTTGCTCGAAATTCCTTTGTCAATTCACTATCCCAATCGTTCCCATCAACGCAAAGGTCTTGAAATAACCCTTTCAATCTTATCGTAAACGGTGTGAGAAACCCGACAGGATCGAAAATCTTTGAGGTAACCTTGAGTACGGAACGTTTGGTTACTGGTAACGAACGAGCAAATTGGACTAAAGCGCAAAAGTCGAACCCAAACGTATCATTTTCCGGGTTCCATAGAGATCCTAGCACCTTTATACGTTTGTTCTCAATTACAGGAGCTTCTTGACTAATCGTTGTCTTGGCGTAGGACTCAGTTTCTTCGGTCACGACTCGGGGAGATGATTCTTCTCTTCGTATCGGCGTTGGTGCTACACCGGGGCGATCGGGATTCTCCATTCGGTCGATGGCTTCTACAACCTTGACAGAATTCGAATTCCACTTACATAAGTTAAACCCACCCGCGGACATCAGACCCTTGGCTCCTTTGTAGATGTCTAACGCTTCGTCATCATTCTGACCGCCGGTTACCAAATCGTCGACATACAAACCCTCCTTTAGGATCTTCGCTGCATCGGGTTGTGTCGTCTCGTGCAACTCCAAATGATGCTCAATCGTTGCACCCAAAATGGCCGGAGATGGTCGCAAGCCAAACACTAATCTTGTAAATCTGTACTCAACTACTTCTGGAACGGGTTCATAAACGTTCGTGATCCAAAGGAATCGTAACATGTCTCGGTCGTTTTCGTCTATGCCCACCATCAGAAATGCCTTTTCTATGTCTGCGACCAGACCAACCGCATGGGATCTAAACTTCACGAGAATGTTAAACAAATGTGGGATGTAATTTGGACCAGTTGTTAAGCAATCATTCAAGGAATAGTTCCGTTCCCCCGTCGTAGCCGATCCATCATAGACAACGCGAAGCTTCGTTGTAGACTTGTCTTCACGTACCACGCCATGGTGGGGAATGTAATGAATTTGGTGTTTATCGTCATCGTTCTCGTGAGGAACTCTTTCGATTATTCCCATTTCCAATTGATTCTTGATGCTGTCATCTTACTCTCGAAGTACCTCAGGTTTTCTTCGTAGCTTGGAGTGCAGTGAGCGAAGTCGATTATAACACAAATTGTAGTCGGTATCCATCAGCGGTCTTCCATCCTTCCAAGGTAGTGCCACTTCATATCGTTCACCGGTAAAACGGATTGCTTTCAGGAACTTGTCGTCTGGATTGCATCCTTCTTTCAAATCAGCTATCCCGATGGATTCGACCTCCCAAAAACGTTTTAATGAGTTGACAATTTCATCATTGCCGTCGGGATTTTGAGGGCTGTGGCAGGGATCATCCGTTATTATGAGATACGAGTTGGTGAACTGATCCTCCGACAAACCTTGGTTGACACGACCTGATAATAACCATCCTAACTTGCTACTTATAGCAGTGGGCCCAGCTTCTCCACGGGCAATATCACCAATGACCAGGTCCCAATAATGGTCAGCACCAATGAGGATGTCGATTGTTTCGTCGTTACTCCCGTCGTAGTCTGCTAACTCCAATCCCATTAAATGGTCGTAATTCGGGTTGACCTTTGATCGCACTGGTGAACAGATGGTGGGGAAGTTTATGGCAGAAATATCCGTACTCTCTTGGTTTGTTCGACCTTGTATAGTGAGCTTGTAAACATCGCATCTTCTTCGCTGGAATTTGTTGTCCCCAAATGTATTCAAATTAAGCGTTTCGTTGGATGTAGGCTTCAAGTTCAACCGTCTCTGAACTGAATTGGTAATGTAGGTACGCTGACTCCCTGTGTCAAACAGGACTCGGACTGGTATTTCCCTTCCTCCACTTGTAGCGATAGCACGAGCTGTTTGTAGTAAAACAGTTCCCTTCGATTCCCCCTTGGCCACAGTCGTTGTGCTTACTGCCACGTTTCCGTTGGTGTCAGTTGCAGGTTGTTCTTCTTCCGTAACAGACTCTTCATTACCCTTTGGCTTGTAGTCTGGGCAAATAGATTGGTGATGCCTACCTGAACAGTGGCGGCACTTTCGCTGGGTAGTACAACTTCGAGCCGGGTGACCCTTGTGCAAACAGTTATAACATCGGCGGCTTTCACCCAAGACCTTCTTACGGGCTTGGGGACTAACAACAGTATCACATGAAGCTGAATAATGGAGACCCCCACAGTACACGCATTGTATCTTACCGTCCTTGGTTTTAGCTACTAGACTACTGGCTGTAGGAGGGTTGTATCTTTTCTGACTGTCTTGAGGTTTGAAGGACTTAGTAGAGCTGTTTGCTGTTGCTTTGGTTGCTTCACTTGCCTCCCGTGCCTCAAGCTCGAATTTGAATGTTTCGAGCAGTTCATCTATCTTCCAAGCATCCTTCCCTGCCTTTCGCGCCACGTCTAATCGGATATCGTTAGGCATTTTCGACATAATAACAGGGATCAAAAGACTACCATATTGCTCACTAGATATGCCTAACGCGGCTAAGCCACGTACATTCACACTAATTTTATCGTATACGAATCGCAAAGCTGATAACTTGTCGCTTGTGCATGGCTGGATTTTTAGCAGCTCGTCCATGTGGGCTGTTATAATTTGCTGTGGTTTGCCGAAACGATCACGTAGAATCTCCACAGCGGCTTCATAATTGGCGCTAGTTAGAGGTAAACCTTGTATGGCTCTCAAGGCAGGGCCTTCCAATTGAGATTTCAAGTAATTGAATTTATCAATAGTCGAAAGTTTATCGTTCTTGTAAACAGCCGATTCATACGAGTCCCAAAATGTACTCCAACCCGTCACAGTTCCATTAAATTTCGGTAAGGTAAGCTTCGGTAATTTCGCATATATGGTTGTTACATTTTGGCTATCTGGCAGTGGCGTATTTACATTGTTCTCTTGTACTTGACTTGTAGACGTTAAGTTAGTGCTATCGTTCAAACTGTTGCTCGTTTGCTCGACATTACTCGCCGCCCCAGAAGCATTTACGGCCGTATTCTCACTAGAACTGGTATTTGTTTCACTAACCTTAGACGTATTAACGCTTTCCTGTCAGAACTTCTGGATAATCTTCATAATATTTAATATTCTCGATTCTATCTCCGACGATTCTTCCATTTCGTTTTCTATGTCGTCAATATCGCATAGTTCGAGTATTTCCTCGTCCAGTTGGTTCAACGTTTTAAACTTCTCACTCAAAGAAGAGTAGATGATTTCGCATCGCACAAGATTTTCGTCGTTTTCACTTCGGATAAGCTGCTCCGCTTCCTTTGTTAATTTCGTACATACGCCACGTTGGCCTCTTCGTTTCGCTCGTAATCGGTCCAATTTCGCTTTCGTATTCGCATCCATGTTCGTTTCATCGATAGCCAACCACGTTGGGCGCCATGTGATAAATTGTCGGAACGATTACTAACAACAAAACCAACAACCGTTTTATTGAGCGATTAGCAGAAGGACAATACAAATATGTCGGCCATTTTTGAGGAAGAACCTACGAAAACACGAGGCTTATATAGCTATGTTACAATCATAAATTAATTTTTAACCCTTCATAACAATAATGACCAATACCGTAATCCCCATATAAAGTGTGATATGTGGTTTATTCAATCATTTTTCAATGAATTCAATAGATTGTCAACAATAATTAGTACAATGTCTAATATTAGGTTTGTAGTCTTTATTTCTGTATCAGAAATTGTTCAACATGCTTTTCGATTAAGAATCATAAACTTCTTGTGTGAATTAATTAACCCAGTTGAACATTTTTCTCATATCAAAACCATCCAAAAGACTTGGCTTCACATGTTTATAAACAGCATATCTTCTCCCTCGTTTGCAAGTAAATGCCTTGTTAATGACCAATTCATTAACATTTTTTTCCAAATCTCCAGCAGTAGATTTTTTTACGTATGAACCTGAGTCCTGACTAAGTACCTGTACAAAAAATAGGGCAAACGTTTGTTATGATATAATATATCTGGTCCAAGAAACATCAAAATGACAACAAACAAAATTGTAGTTTTCATAATAGTCCTCGACCTCGACACAAGTCACAGGGTCCGGCGTACAGCAACGCGAGGCTAATGCCCAGCGGGCATCTTGTTTATGGTTAAGTTCAGTTCAGTTCAGTTTAGACCAGATGTAAGTACTGTAAAACAATAACATTTGTTTTAATTATTACTGTTGGCCTTTACTACCTTATTACAGGCATACCAGTTCATTTTCATATCAGTTATAAAAAGCTAGTAACATTACAAAACTGTATAACACATAGCTATAACATTAATTACAAAGGGCACTGCATATTTTTTATGAAATATACAACGGTAACTATGAATGAACATTTTCTTCTATGTTTCAAAAAAGTTTTAGACATTTTCTGGGTTTAGATTGCTGATTATGACTAAAACTTAGTCAAAATGTAGAAGGATAAAAATGGTTACTTTGTTCAGGGTTACTACATAGTTATACCCAGCCTATAATATTTAAAATTACTTACTGTACAAGGAATAGTTCCATGTCTCTTTTGTGCTTGAGCATTACTATGTGTGTAAATCATAAATACAGTAGGTTATAATTTATGTGGTAATATACCATTGTGTAATGCCATTACACGTGTTACTTTTTGTTCTGTAATCATGCACCCAAGGTGTCAGTTATGGGGGAGGGGTAACCACTGCCCTCCAATAATTTTTCAAGCTTGTTTACCAAAAACTATGATGTATTAAAATAAAAATGGCTAAATTTGTCTTGAAACAAGATTCTAAAATGCATCAAATGGTGATTTAACCCTCCAATCTATGAGTGATCTGATATCCTAACAATCTTTACAAGTTTCTAGTTGCCTCCAAATCCTTGCCACCCTGGTATTCTCCTGTCATCAGTCATCACTGGGTAACCCAGTGAGTGCACCCCCCCCCCCCAATAAAGCCAAAACGTAACTGACACATTGCGTGCACCCGTAATATCTTTCAGTTCACATTTTGAAATAAACTGTTCATTATTATGGCAACATTCTTAGGAGTTGATTATATACTTGAATACCATGTTGGTATGACATATGTAGTAGTTGTGGAAGCAGTATGACTTGTGCATCGCTGAAAGGACTCTCTGTTTCAGGAACAATAACCAGATCTGCTTCAGGTTCTGGAACTGGTCCTCCCAAGTCAATTCCATAATAAGTGAAACCATTCTAACATTAGAAATACCAAGCTAAATTGTATTAAATTATTACAGACGTGTACTGAATGATAAGCAAACAAAGCGGAAGCTGGAGATAAAAATCTATAATGCATGGCATGGCTTATTGACTTAGCAGTGTGAGTTTAATGTATTACATTTTCTTGTTCCAATGCTTTGATATTGATGCAATACAACTTCTCTGATATTAGTCTTGCATTGTGCTTAATACATCAGGCTTTCAATGTTGAAAATAAAATTTTATGCATGTATATAATATGTAATTGAGAAGCAGGATGGATCATAAACCTAATTAATGCTTACCTGGAATTTCATGTCCTAGGCACGACCGGAACCTCTTGCTTCATGTAGGCCTCTTATCCAAAGTTGCATCGGAGTTCTATTTTTTCAGAACTAAGTGGGTGGTGAATGTATGCCATTTGGAAATTCTTTAAGTGGTTGTTTATAATGGGCAAGAAAACAAAATGGAGGCAACATAAATGGTTGTCATCATCAGGATCCAGGACTCCTTCTCTCTCCAAGTTGTAAAACAAATCGTAGAAAAAGACAAGGCATCAAATAAAGACATCTTGCCACAGCCTTTCGATTTGTTGGTTTTGTGTGCTTTTTCCTATCAGTAATACATAAGGAAGGTGGTAGTTAAAAAGATAGATAAAAAGAAAAAAAAATAATGGCCATGAACACCATGCAATGTTTGAATGTGTATATAGGTGTAGTACACAGGTGTTGATTCCTACTTACTTTTATTAAAATATTCAAGTGTGGTACGGTGCTACCTTTTTACCCGTAGCAACTGGACATACAGTATTACAAATACCTGATATTGTTACATACGTATCCTCCATGTGTATAGACGTGTTCCCGTCACGCCAAATAAGACTCAGGAATCACTCAAACATTCACTTTCAATAATGACACAGTTAAATAATATAGGTTATCTGACTTCGTGACTGCTATTCTGTGTGTCTGACATACTGATGTCTCTTATTACCATAGCGCATGCTATTCTTATTCCTGTCAATGAACTTCCATTACTACTTAATATTAAATCACGATAACAATGAGTCGTAAACATATAAATATTCACAATAAGTAATCGACCTATCATAAACACATAAATCAGCCAAACATACTCCTCCTCTTTAAAGAAGTGTCGTCCCATGACACCATGCTAGAATTCTCCAGCGTAGAGACGTACGAGTACAAATATATTTTCCTTTGGCATGAATAACAACAGCTCAGAGCCTAATTACTATTGTGTGCAGCACAATAGCGTGCATGACTAATCAGTTAAGACAGGCATAAAAGAACAGGTGGAACTGCCACTATCACTCCTGATCTCATAGCAGTGGAATTTGAAAATGTCAGATTTAGTGATTGCATACGCCTATGATGATTGCGAAGGCAAATAAACCACAAGAAGAAACTAACGACAAATCCAGTGTTGAACAAGTATTCTTGATGTTCAAGTCTTACCTTGAAGATAAATTAGAAGAGAAAGGGAAAGAAATTGAGCTGAAAGGCCAAAAGGAAAAAGATGTTGTGAAGCTGAAATACAAAGCCAATCAAAAACAGTACAAGCTGAATGCCGAGATTGACAGTATCCTAGTTAATATCCAGAAAGAAAATAAACAAGGCAAGCAGAATACACGCATCGAGAAGCTAACACAAGACGGTTTAAAGTTGATCAAAAAGCGTCAGAAGCTTATCAAAATTGCGGATCGCTGTAAGGACGGCTGGCAAGTAGTCGAAGAGTACGAGTCCGATGAATTGGCTTCAGGACCAGAAGATAAAAAAACGCGCCTTAAAAAAGCGAAGGAAGCAGTCAGCCGCAAGCGTAGTCAACGAGATTACTTGTCAAAGGTCAGTAAAGAAAAGAGATCTCGCCTCAATACAAATAATCCCGATTATCATCTTTTTCGTAGTAAGTCGAGTTTTTTCTTTCTTGACACTCCCTACGGTTCTATGGAATACTTTGTCGTGCTAAGGGTTAGATCGATGAGTGAATCCAACCATCACCCAACGTGTTGTTTAGTGTTTTAGATAATATAGCAGGAAAACACTTTACGTTCGGTGGAACGCAGTGAATTAGAACGTAAATATATTTCCCTTTGGCATGAATAACAACAGCTCAGAGCCTTATTACTATTGTGTGCAGCACAATAGAGTGCATGACTAATCAGTTAAGACAGGCATAAAAGAACAGGTGGAACAGCATTTTGCCACTATCACTCCTGATCTCATAGCAGTGGGATTTGAAAATGTCAGATTTAGACTACTGGTTGTTACCCAACCCACCCATCCCTCATAGATAAATTATACAGACCATGTCTCGCAAAGTTAATTTACACTAGGCCGTGGAGAAACTCTTGGACAAACCAAATGTTTCAAGTGCAACAAGCAGGGACATTGGGCCAAAGATTGCAGAACATATTGGTC
Source organism: Virgularia gustaviana (assembly GCA_025770025.1). NCBI lineage: Eukaryota > Metazoa > Cnidaria > Anthozoa > Scleralcyonacea > Virgulariidae > Virgularia > Virgularia gustaviana. The sequence continues at coordinate 10,714 of JAOTOK010029137.1, forward strand.
AGAAAACGTTTACACCTCTCAAACGGGACCTTCCACTAAAGGTGCAGGATTTATCACAAGAAACATTAAGCTATGATATGCTACAGGTAAACAAAGTTAGTCCAGATCAATTCGAATTCGAAGAGGGTAGAACCATATGCGTGAAGGGTAATTTGAAAAAACATATAAATTCTGGGAACAAATATCAGCACCAAGATTTATATTGACCATAATTCGTGACGGGTATAAACTGCCGTTCGAAGTAGAACCAGAATCTGTATCAATAAAAAATAATAAATCGGCGAGAACGCATCACGGATTCGTCGAGGAGGCTTTAATAGAGTTGATTGAGCCCGGACGAATTATAGAGACAGTCAAGAAGCCATGGGTAGTCAACCCTTTATCCATCTCTGTACAGAGTAGTGGTAAAAACGGTAATAATTCCATGACACACAATCACCGAATATATAATGAGGTCACCGAATATATAATGAGGTTACACAGCATATAGCCAATAGTATACATAATATAATGATACTATGTTACTACGATACTATGATTCTATGATACTATGATTCTATCATACTATGGTTCTATGATACTATGATTCTGTGGTTCTATGATACTACGATACTATGGTTCTATGAATCTATGGTTCTAAGTAGCCTCCTCCGCAGGCATCTCTTTGGTGCTTCCACTCGCCGTTGCGGTAATTCACCAGGTCCGAGAGATGCCTGCCATATATCGGAACACTTCCGGCGCACTGCGCAGGCTGCCTCACGCATGACAAAGCTTA
>JAOTOK010029148.1:0-11485 GCA_025770025.1 Virgularia gustaviana
CCAAAACTACAACCACAATCTTATTTTTTAAAAAAACACCAGTGAAGGTCCCTCTACCCACCTATATTCTAAAAAAAAATCAGTGGAACCTCTCCAATTGTTTCATGGAAGGTACTTTTTGTACCAAAAATATCCTACTTACTTCAATTAGTCTATCTGGAACTCTATGTTCCCCAATAAGTCGGAAAGACCGAAGTTTTCCGATCTACAATAAAACACCGGTTTCACTATAAGCGACATTAGAAAAGTTCCCTGGGCACTCGCTACCGCCTAGTTAAGTTTTGGGAAAATTGCAACATAGACTTACCCACAAACATCGCATACTAATGAATTTCAGGTAAGTGCAGGTTGGAGTTGATACATCTGCGTTAATTAAACACTCCGACCAATCGAAACGCAACAACCGACATAAAATGCCCTATTTGTGAATTCTGATGCGTTGTTCTGTACACCATAAAGCTCGCGTTTTCCGGCGTAGTAGGCAGACGCCGAAGTTGAAATTTGTTTCGACACTACTGTAAAAGCTAAAGAAATGCTGATATTAAACGCCACAGTACAACAGCGATGACTGGCATCGTTTATAGCTATTTACACTGCGAATCTGGTAGAAGATTAAACTTAACCACAGACCAAGTCAACTTACTGAACGGATAGTGACAACTTTTCCTCCGTGAACGCAGAAATGGAATGGGAGGTCAGTCTAAAATGTTAATACGCATCGGCCTTACAAATTTATGGCATGTAAAATAATTACTGAATACTTCTGGGTTTTTTGTTTCTGGTTGACATGACAATATCGAAACATAGACAGAAAAATTAAATAATCGTTTACAATCATTTATATTTTCACAATATCTCCAAGTCTTTCAGTATGTTGTTCAGTGCATGATTTGAATGATATTAATCTCATTTTTTTATATTTATTAATTTTTGGTTTTCCTTTTTATGTTTATTACCCCATATTAAGTTACCATAGGTGAGATATATGTGAAATGTCGAATCTTTAGATATGACCGTTGTGGGTTTCATAATCTTAGATTGAGTTCAAATGATGTGTAACATTTTCATGAATAATAACACCAAGGAATGTAGCTTGATTGACTTGTTCGACGTCTTTGTTGTTAATTGAAATTTAATGGTAAGTTTATTAACATTAAACCAAATAGAGTCTATCAAGTCTTCCAATCTGATAAATCTAATCTGTAGAATTTTCTTGTGTCAACACACGTGTGATATATTTTATTTGTTGTAAGGGCTAAAACAGGACCAAAGGACATCGCTTTAAAAGCTTATTTTAATAGAATTTCAATGCTGCTGGTTTTAGGCGAACGTCTGGGGCAATATTCACAATAAAATCGTTTTTAAAACGCTTACAACCAAATGAAATAGATACATTTTTCTCCGTGTCAGCAATGATTAATATTAATACACCTCGCTGTTTGTTTCGAAGTGTATAAAACCCACATTATATCGTGCTTTGCGGAATTGAATAGCTAGATAACAAGAGCATAATAAATGATACTTTACCAACGCTGGCCAATAACCGAATCCTGGGTAGAATCCTAAAACCACTTCTCCTTTGCTGAATGCCATTTTACATTTTATACGGTGGCCGTTACAGATCGGGTATATGTCGTTAGGAGAGGGAGGCTGCGCACGCGTTCAGGTAAGGTCAGCGGAAGACCAATAACAATGTGTACTGCGCTAACCTCGCTATCCCGCTTCATCCCCATTCTTTCACATTTGCTCAGTTTCGCAAGGGCTTTTCCTTGCAATTTCCCTTCCATTTTTTACAATGGTGAAAAACATATTCGTAACCATTAACATGCAAGGCATACATTGGAGCTTACTTGTAATTTGCTTGCTGTGAAGAAGTTAATAACTAAAAAGTATCACTTTCATGTTGATTGTGCTGGGAAGGATTCATGACAAATTGTGATTCCTTCCACTGAAACTTTCATCCACTTTCACCGTTTTCATCCACGAGATTCGTCATTTTTACGCCAAACGCTACGTTGTTTGCATGCGCCATCTCGCCAAACTCGTAGTCATCGTGCTTTTGACAACGAGACATTTGATAAATCTCCTATTTAAAAATATCAAAAGATTTCTTAATAGGTCCAACTTTTTGCTTTGAGTATAATTTTTGATTCTGTGCACAGAATGTTCTTGTTTGCTGATTAAACCTCGGACAGCGTCTTTCTGTTAAAGAATAGTTAAAATTATTAAAATCTAACCACGCCTTCAACGTTGTCGGCCACCGATACATTCATCCACTGATTAGTAAAACATGGTGCCGATTTTTAAAACATATTTAAAAATATCAAAGAATTTCGTAATAGGTCCAAATTTTTGCTTTGATTATAATTTTTGATTTTGAGCACAGAATGTTCTTGTTTGCAGATTAAAGCTCGGACAGCGTCTTTCTGTTAAAGAATCAGTTAAAATTATTAAAATCTAACCACGCCTTTATCGTTGTCAGCCACCGATACATTCATCCACTGATTAGTAAAACATGGTGCAATAGGTCCAAATTTTTGCTTTGATTATAACTATTGATTTTATGCACAGAATGTACTTGTTTGCAGATTACTACTCGGACAGTGTCTTTTTGTTAAAGAATCAGTTGAAATTTTTAAAATTTAACCACGCGTTCATGTTTTTCACCCAATGAAACTTTCATCCACTTTCACCGTTTTCATCCACGAGATTCGTCATTTTTGCGCCAAACGCTACGTTGTTTGCATGCGCCATCTCCCCAAACTCGTAGTCATCGTGCTTTTGACAACGAGATATTTGATAAATCTTGTATTTAAAAATATCAAAGTATTTCGTAATGGGTCCAACTTTTTGCTTTGATTATAATTTTTGATTTTGTGCACAGAATGTTCTTGTTTGCTGATTAAAGCTCGGACAGCGTCTTTCTGTTAAAGAATCAGTTAAAATTATTAAAATCTAACCACGCCCTTATCGTTTTCAGCCACCGATACATTCATCCACTGATTAGTAAAACATGGCGCCGATTTTTTAAACATATTTAAGAATATCAAAGGATTTCGTAATAGGTCCAAATTTCTGCCTTGATTATGACTATTGATTTTTTGCACGCAATGTGCCTTTTTGCAGAAGATTAAAGCTCGGACAGTGTCTTTCTGTTAAAAATCAGTTGATATTTTTCAAATCTAACCACGCCTTCATGGCTTTCACCCATCGATACATTCATCCACTGATTAGTAAAAAGGATTTCGTAATAGGTACAAATTTTTGCTTTGATTATAACTATTGATTTTATGCACAGAATGTACTTGTTTGCAGATTACTACTCGGACAGTGTCTTTCTGTTAAAGAATCAGTTGAAATTTTTAAAATCTAACCACGCCTTCATGGTTTTCACCCACTGAAACTTTCATCCACTTTCACCGTTTTCATCCACGAGATTCGTCATTTTTACGCCGAACGCTACGTTGTTTGCATGCGCCATCTCGCCAAACTCGTAGTCATCGTGCTTTTTTTGGCTAGGGAACCGCCGGTCGCCGGCCGTTATTTCAGGATGTGATCGACAAATTAAAATATGCTGGCTCCGTTGGCTACTGATCACAGACGGCAAGCAGATTAATGGCTGCATTTTGTCTTTTTCAGTTTATAATGACTCCCATATGTGAAGACATAGCTTCCTGGATGGAAACGACCTCTCTACCGCTTGTTTTGGTGGGTAAGTGGCAATTTTGCAATCCTATCCGACTGCAGACTCTCTAGTGGATTGCACCCTCATTAGTGACTGAGTGATCTAATGTGTTTGTAACTTTTTTGAAGGAGCCAAAGGAGTGGGAAAGACAAGCATGCTAATCATGTTACATGAATCGTGCAAAAGACCGAAACATTATTTTGTAAGTAATATTGAGAATCAGAGGATTGACCATCTGTGTGTTGTCTTCACGTTATTCCGATAAAAATCTTTTCCCGTGCTTTTTCGAACAAGCTCTTGTTGATTCCCCGCCAGACTCTTTTGTTTTATTCAGGAAAAGCAGCACAAGCAACATTTTTAAAGGGTACAAGCGACCTAAACCTAAATTTTATCCATTGGATAGCGACCAACGCATTAATTGATCCAATGGATAGCGCTTTTTTATCCGTTGGATAGAGCTATTCATGCTTCGTACAACGCAATTTATCCAGCGAATAAAATTTATGCGTAAACTGTTTCCTTTCTGTTTAGAACCTTTCAAGAGATCTCGACGTGGTGCACTTGTCTGAAAAATTGAAGGTTCGTCCTGAAACCGATAGAAAATTGTTATTTGTTGATTACCCAATGATATGGAAATTCTACCATCTACCCATTATTAACGTTTGTTTTCTTTCTGTTAATATAAGACTATATCGGCTAATAAAGAGAGAGAATATCCAGTTTGGTTGTTTGTTGACAACATACACGAATTAGTGAACTACACATCCTTAAACGACCTGATCCGCATGTACGTCAAGTGCTGGTCACAGGTAATTCTGGAGAATTTTAAACAATTGTTTGCTGCTTTTCAAGAATTTTCGGTATGTCCATGCGGTAGCTTATCAACCTAATACAACAATAAAAGTACAAAGTATGTAATAGTATTTAGGATCTAAGAAATTAAAAAGGTTGCTTTTCATAAGGCCGTGTGAAATCACCACTGGCGTAGCCAGCCTGCAAGGTTAGCCATGCTATGCAAATTTCAAATCATTATTCATTTCTTTAGAAATTCATTGTTTTTACGGTTGTTGAACATGGAAATATTTGCAAAGCATGGAAATATTCCTAAAAAATTAGTTTCAAACTCTCCTCCTTTGACTTGCAGAAATGTAAGCCTACCCAACATCAACAGCAACTTCAGTCCGGAAATGCCGTCAGCTCATCGCAACCTTATAATCGCTCCCCCATAAGTAAGATCAGTGATAATTGTAACATCAATCCAGCTCAGGCATCATCGTTTCTTAAATACTTGTAAATCATTGATTTTAACGATACATATTTTATACATGCAGCTGCTAAATGTTGTTCCCTTTAAGAATCAGTTGTATGTTCGTTTCCTAAATATATTTGAGATATACCAAGATTGTACTGTTCACATAATTCCGGACCTATATGAGCAACCCTAACAATTAACCAAATCATGTTCTAAGGTGTGACGTCATTCGGTGATGAAAACATGAAAACCTTTTGTGTTAGAAATTTTTTTGTGTATTTTTAATTTTTTTCTCAACAGTACTATAATCTGGGGCGTCTTGTATGTGCAGTGTCCAGATATGGACTTGTGAGTTTGGCGAAAAAGTTCCGTATAAACCTCAGCGACATGGATATACAAGTGGTGAATCCGACTGAGAAGCTTGCATTGTCGTTACTGGAACGGGTATGTTGTGGAACAAATGTCTAGTGATGCTGATTGCTGATGCAGTTGATTCTAGGTGTATCAGCAATGCTGCTTTTAACTAATATTCCGTTTGAACTCTTTTAGTCCAACGTCGAAATGATCTCCGACACCGCAAACGAGGTACGTCCAATATGCCCTGGTTCAATTTCAAAGGGTTTGAGCTGTACATAATTAACTGGAGAGCAGTCTTAGGCACTGTGCAGTCAAAAAGATGGCGTCTTTTGCGTCATTTTGATGTCATTTGGTCCCCAACTCTCATGTCACTACCGCTGTACAACCGCGATCAGGCCGAAGTTACGGAACTGTTTCCCCTCTGGTTTTGTTTTCTTCAACTGGTTCGCTATGATGAGATTACTTACAAATTGAAGCTCTACCCAATAGACCTTTTTAATAAGTATGGCGTCAGCAGCGCAGTGACGTAGAGTGAGGATAAATGGAAACCCCGCACGACCATCTTGTTTCTTCTTGTTTGGAAGAAGAGGGGAGAATCTTAGAAAAATGGTAAGTTTTATGTGTTAAATATTGTAACTAAAGCTGAAATACTTTCTACGTTTATCATAGATCATATTATCTTCGATGTTTTTAAATAATACACTGATTTATCTGATAAATCTTGTACATTTGTCGGCGTACGGCAATTTGCTAACTCCGCATTGTTTACATTTCTATTATTAAAGAGCCTATGAAACGAAATTTTCGATGTTCGTTTTATTGTTTCATTTGAAAGAACTTGTGACGATATACAAGAACTGTTTGTTAGTTTGGACACTTGTTCTTTCGTTCTCGAGATATTAGGCATTCAAATAAAGCACATGACGTCACACGTTAGTGTACAACAAATTTGCATATTCGAAAATTATAACGCTAGGCATTGAATGGTTTACGAGACATCTATAAAACTCGGATAGTATGTTTGACCAAGGTTAATCGTATCCATCTGCCAAATTTCAAGTGTTTACAGCTAGTAATATTAAAGTTACACGTGAATTGTTACTAAATGTAAATTTGTTGTACACTAACGTGTGACGTCGTTTGTTCAATTTGAATACATAATATCAATAAAATTTCCCTTTACAACCGTTTACACTGCGAATTGTCTCGGATACAAATGATGAAAAATGAGATGATTTTTTATCGGATTCATCGCTGCGTGTGTGAACGACAACATGAATCCGGTACTAAAACGTTTCGGTTTCGTGACAAATCCGGAATCTTTCGCCCTCATCTGTTTATTTATCTTTTGCAGCCTAAGATAAAAGAGTTTTTGGAGTACGTTGGGTTTGTTCCCCTCTTGGTTAAGTTATTTATACATGAATGTAGAAAACAAAAAGGAAAAGATATAGAAGATATTATTGCAAGATTCATACACACCATGACCAGCGATTTATTTTCTGTTCTTCGCCAAGATGTTCAATCTCTTAGTCCCGAATTACGATGGTCTCATATCTATGCACTAGCGTTATGTGTTGCGAGAGGGCTTCATTTCACAGAAATGCCCAAACTCGTGAACAAACAGAATGTGTCTTGGACCTTTCTGAAGGAAACTTCGGATGAGGTGTTAACATCAGTGTCTCCTCTTGCAAGGCATGTTGTCAACCTGCATCTTTCCACTGATGTTCTCATTCGGGACGAAACGGTAAGTGGCGTGAATTATAGTAATGGCGTGTATCTATTGCAATGAAAAAAGCGTGTAGCTATTGAAGCCACCATGTAATTGTGCAGTATTTTTACAGTAAATTGTTGGGAAAAGAACTCCGCTGGCGGTTTTCCGAGAGTGGAGGCACTCTTCGTTCACCGGTCAAAATGTTTTTGTTTTTAGGTTGAACTACTCAAGCAAGTCAACCTCAAAGGTGAAAGCAATGTTCGCGGACACATTTTTGAAACATTCATATTTTCGAAGTTTACTAGTGGTAGGTAAACTTTATTTGACGACAGTAGTTTCAGCCCTTAAATACTAGCAGATGCCTCGCACTACTTTTCTCAATGAAAATGTTTGTCCATTAATGTCTTCTATTTGTCAAATTATAGCATCGGCGCGTTTGACGTTATTGGGCAACACGAAGGACCAGAAAGAAGTAAACTTAACCACGTTATCCCAAACAGGAGAGGTTCTCAATCAAAAAAAGGTTCCGTCTACGTTCAAACCACGAGAGAATACATGTTATGCCACTCCAAATATGAAGGGTGTTGACTTTATTGTGTCGCTTGAAAGGGAGGTTTATTTTATCCAATGTACAGTCAATAAAGTCTTCATGACTGCAAAAGCGTCGTTTTGGCAAACTTGTCAGAGCGAGTGGACACCTGTACTCATTACGGTGTTTGATGTAGAATATACTAGGCAAAGCTTACTCGCCTCGAATGGAGCTCTATCAAAAGAATTTAAGAATGGGAAATTCTACATTGGGAACGCTAAAACATTGTTAACAAAACATGAAATTGAATTATGTTCTCCAGCATAATTTATTTAAATCTTCTGGCGTTGCTGAATTGATTGTCAAATGATTGGGTCATTATGAAATAATTTGTTGGGTGAATTGGTGATAATTGTAAATAACGTATTTAGATAATCAATAATTAATATATACATTTCGCAAACGAATTGGTTAATTTTATTCAATTTACTACTAACAGATGAGTTAGCCATTATTCCCACGTATACGCTATTATTGGACATAATTTCACAGTGTGTAGCTACATATTCACTAGTAATATCGATATCATATGGTTTATCGTGTCAAAAGGAAGAAATTTTTGGGCTGGGCTCTCCAAAGAAGAGTATAAAAATGCAAGACTTACAACTGGAGAAATTGAGAAGACAGGCATTCGACTAGAACCATAGACATATATTATAACCAGGCATAATGGTAAGCATAGATCGAATGTCTTGTTTCTGCCAAGATGGTCGTTTGAAAAGATTTACAACGAAAGTAGGCCGAGGCTTTGTAAAATGTGCAATGGCCATCTGCACTCTATGTTGCCCTGAAGAGAAATATATTGATCTGATTCAAGCATATGAAGAAAAAATAGTCGACAAGTTCAAGCCTTTCGAGTTTCCTGACTGTGCTTGTGGTGATCCCTGCAGCTTGTGGATTTCGCAGAAAGAAAAAACTTTTCAAAACCGTACTTTACATGCCAGGGTGCTGAACCGGATGAAAAATGTGTTTTTTCAAATGCGTTAGAGGGCAACTGATAATAGAATAAAACGTAAGCGGGATTGCGATGTAAAAAGCAGCGATGTAAAACCATGGAAGAAGGACAAGAAATTCAAACGAATTACTTACTTAGAAATTGCGTTACCATATGCTCTGAAAAATCTACATGCCCAGATTGTATCAAAGTTTTCCATAATACTACATGCTTTAACCAACACAAAAAATGCGCTAAAATAGGGTGGTGGATGTTCCATCAAAATGTGACATATCGTTCAAATGTCAAAGGTGTTCATTGATTGTTGAACGAAAACGACAGGACAAACACAGGTGCGGTGAACATGTATGTCACAGAGAAGAAAGTACACACCCATTCGCTCCCCATACCCCTTCATTACGGCCAGAGCAAGGATTTGTCAATATTGTAGATAAAGACATACTGCCCTACGCCTTTTCTACTCATCTATGTGTCCCGATCCATTTGAAGTTTTCTAATTGTCAAAGGTGAGGAGAAAGCTTGAAAACAAGTTGATGCAGCCGTCAGAGCTACAAGTGGCTGTAGGTGAGAACGCTAGTGAAGAGAGTACGCACCCATTCGCTCGCTATACCCCCCATACCAACAGAGGATAGTTTTGTCAATAAAGACCTACTGTCCAACGCTCACGAGTTTTTTTGCGGGAGTTGTGAATGAGCGAAATGCTGAAAGGGTATTGTTTAATGCAAATACTAGCGACCCTGTTTTTTTAAGAATTGTTAGCTTTGGTTGAGTAAAAATATATAGCTTTTTTTTAAAAAAACAAACTAATAATCAGTTACCTGATATTTCTTGAATTTAATTTGTACAAATAATTTTAATAATAAAACATCTTTTATCATAATATAATATGATAAAAGTACACCAAGTTACACCAAGTGTACGTACATCGTCATGGACAGTTAGTATTTAAGGACCCATATGCTTTCTTCAATAACTTTGAGATTGCTGGATGTCCCATTGACCAGTACTTTGGGTTGGTGAAGTGCTCAGTCCTCCCGACTCATGGCTTGTACCATCCTCTCCTCCCGCACCGCACCCAAGGGAAATTGATGTTTCCGCTGTGCCATACTTGTGACAACACACTCCAGCAAGAACCGTGTTAGCACTCCGATGCCGAGCGAACAGTCCAGGGCACATGGGTGTCATTGGAGCTCCAGAAGGCGTTGGAGAAGGGTTACCAGCTGCTGAAACTTGAGGTCTGGTACTTTGAGGAGCATACCGATAGCCTCTTCAAAGATTACATCAACATGTTCCTCAAGATCAAATAAGAGGTGAGTTTTGTATTTCTAATATAAACATGTGTAATAAATAAGCACCTATGAATCATACTGTTGTTTCAGGCTAGCGGGTATCCTCCAGAATGCACCATGAATGAAGCTAAGGTGCAGTATATTGCCGATTACTTGAACTCTTTTTGGAGTGAGTATAATTAACTAAATAGTTAAAATTACTATGCAACATTTTTTCTAAAAAAACTTTATGTAAACCCTTATTCTCTCCATCACAGGCAAATTTGCACAAAGGCCAAACATGGAGGAAGATTGCCATCATCTCCGATCAGACTACCAGTGGAGTGACAAGATTGTATTACATGCTCGCCATACCATGACGTTTCGGAAGCACAACAAGCCAGAGCGGATCCCACTAACAGAAGACCTTCTGAAACTGAAAAGGTATCAGACAGAGCGGATGGAGGAGGGCTACTTGAGGGTCAGCCACAACCCCATGCTAGAAAACTGGCGAGAATTGGCTGATATCTGTTTATCGCGGCTGATTGTTTTCAACAAACGTCGTGGTAAGTACTCCATTATAGTTTTTATGCACGTCCCTAATGCTTTCAGAAACCTGCCTTCACGGAATTTTTACCGATTCACCTTCACACTCAGCTTCACTTATGTAAACATAATAGCGTTATAGTTGTAGCAAGATTTTGTTCCGTTAGTGGATTACATTACCAGAACTCATAAAGTACATTTGGTACTGGGAAAAAAATAATTGTATTTTACAGTTTTACTAGTAATACATTTATGCAACACCCCTTGCTTGCTTCTTAGAAACATTAAAAACCATACATAACAACATACCAAAATAAATATGCGCTAGTTGCTCGGTGCTAAATGACCAGGTTCCCAACTCTTACTCTAAACTTAACTCTAAACCAATACCCTTTTCTAAATTAATACCCTTGCCCTAAACCAAAACTCTTTCCTAAATTAATACCCTTGCCATAAACCTTTCCTAAACTAATACCCTTGCAGTGGCGTAGCCAGGCTGACAATTTGGTCCTGCTATGCAAATTTTTCTATGTTCACTGACCGTAAAAACTAGATTTCTAAATAAATGAAAAAATGGTAATGTTTAAAATTTGCATAGCAGGACTAAATCGTCGGGCTGGCTACGCCGCTGTACCCTTGTCATAAACTGACACTCTTTCCCAAATGAATTGACTAACTACTCTAACCTTAATCCTAACCCAAAAAATCTGGAAGATTTTGTCTCCATCACATTAAACACATGCAAACTGCAGCTTGTAGGCTGCATAATTTTTATACTGTAATTTGAGAAGTTTGGGCTTAGATATTGCTATATACTGACAATAACAATTAGGATCATGCCAAGAACACATAAACAGCACAGACTGACAGAGAAAGTATCATATGAGAGCTGTAGTTCAACTTCTGACTCTTAGTATAAACAGCTAAGAAAGAAGTAAGATATATATAGATTACTTCATGGAAAGTGAGGCATACAGTGTTATATTCACGAGTTGTTTGTATTGTGTTACGAACGAGCGAGGAACGAGCGAGTTGAGTAAACAACACAAACAACGAGTGAATATAACACTGTACGCCTCACTTTCCATGTTGTTGTCTGTTTATTATATGTGTCTGTCCTAC
>JAOTOK010029159.1:0-11482 GCA_025770025.1 Virgularia gustaviana
GTATCACGGATGGCGCATTGTCATCGTATGAATATGACTGGCGTTTCCAGTCCCTGTTCTCTGGATAGTCTATGGTTCTACGCATGTGCACAACTGGGGTTCCCAGATGTGAAGTAACATTGTCCAAATATGGCATGTTTTAACTTTGATTTTCTAGTGGCATTGAGATTCTCTATGTTATTTTATAAAGATTGCAAAGTTCTGTCACATGAACTATGTACTCATGAGCTTTTTTCAAGAAACAATTTTTATTTCCATGTCCCCCGCATTTTTGTTTAGAATATTAATCAAATCTACTCTTCTTGTTTTAAAAAAGAATCAGGTCCCCCCAAATATCACCCATTCCTCTCCCCTCCAATTAATAATGAACGGCCCTTAGTTATGCTTCAGCGAATTTGACTACATTGGAAACGAAGATTGCACAACTTTCTATGGTAATCATGCGCACAAACAAATTTACGCATATGCGCATAACTACCATAGAAGGTGTGCAATCTTTGGTTATACCAAGGATTGACAAATCATTGCATTATGTCGACATGTCCATATGCCTAAGTCTGCAAAAAAATCTCCGCCGAAGAACGCAACGCATGCCGATTTGTGCACGCGCTTTAAATCTCGCATGTTAGAGGAGGACATAATAGTAAAGATTGACATTTAACGAATATTAACCCACGACAATTAAACGCCACATTTTATCTCGTACAAGGTGTTGATCTTCTTTTAACATTTTTTCCAGGTTTTTCTTTTGGGCGTTGACGATTTCTTCGTTCCGGTAGTAGTCCATCAGAAAGTTGAATTGGATGTGCGTTTCAAAATTCTGGTGGCACGTGCTCCTCAGTCGCTTACAGTTCTTGTTTTGATTTTGAGATTCTTGCATGCTCGTTGCGAGAGAATTAGCTTGTTCGCAGAGGTTGACATTATGGTACTCGCACAACGGGGACTGATGTGGCTTGTTTGCATTGTGGAACCTGTCTCCCAAAATAAACCTGTCGGACGTACCAGACACTGGGTGTACGAACTCGTCGGATGACGTATCGACATACGTCGTGTTCTCTAATTTGTATTCTGGCGGCACTATCGTTGGGACATTGTGTTTCTGTAATAAACAGTTTTCGATTAGTGAATCATTTAATTTGGAATTGAAAATTGTATACAGAATTAAACTGATCACAAAAACTAGATGACAATGACAATAACTTGTGCGTGCTAAAGTTTCTATTCTCAATTGTGGCCGACAGTATTCTGCTAGTGAAATTTCTTATGGTCAAATGTCAATATAAAAATCATGAAATCAAACATACTTGTTTCGGGCTAACTCCAAGTTTCGGTTTCTCGAAGCACCCACTTCGGTCCCCCCATAATTGCTTGGTGATATCCGGGCAACGACATTCCATATGCCTAGCCATACCACATGGCGTGTCATTAATGAACGTTATCGGAGGATACTTCATGGACAGATACAGATGTGCAGCATCTCTCACGGACTCCGTCATACAAAGAAACTTAGAAGCAACTGTACACTACAAATGGATAAAATCGAATTGATCCAGGTCCGCGTATTTGCACCAAAGTAGCGGTTACAGTGACTATCAATGATCCAATTCAGCTGTGTATATTACTTACACCATGGCGGCAAACAACGTGGTAAAATCCACCTGTTTTTCCATTTTTTTTGGAAAAATTATGGCACGGGCTTAGACCAATGGTTATCGAGGCATATAAGGCATACAGATCTCCAATCAGCGTGACCTGTGGAGAAAACACTTGCATCAGATATTGAAACTGTGTACGATGAGATTTATGGCCTTTATCATGAAATGTACCTGGACTTCTCTAAGCATATCATGGTAAGACCTTAAAAAGGCGAACCATTTATATTAACGTAAATTAAAATTTAGTCAACAAATGGCAGTAGTTTTTTATTGAAAAACGGCAATTAACCATACAAGTTATATTTTCATTTCATTGGCCTGGTGTTCGACGCATGGAAATTATATACATCAAAAGTGATGCTGCAATATAGTTAGCATTTTTGTTCGGTCAATAAATGGCAGAACTTTAGTTTGAAGTTCGAATAGGAAATGAAGTCTGCCGTTCGCGGTTTCCCGTAAACGTCACTAAAAGCCCTATTGACGTACAGGTACCGCAAATTGCAACGCGAGAAATGTTCACGCTGACAAGGAAAATACAGTAGAATAAGCATATGAAGCTGATTTTTCGTGTGCGAAATATCTATTAATTATACTCTCCGAGACTCACCACGATATCCCATCACTATATATAGCACTATACTGTATATCAAAAAAGTTCGTCTTGGAAGCAATGAAGAGCAGATAAAGGATATAATCAAACAACACTAAATCTAATCATTGTGCACAAACGTTTTCGCTTTATTGAAAGCTCCTCAGGTGCTGAATACTTTGTAAGAAACCTGTATATAGGCTATAGCATGCGTCGCAGATTTTACGGAAAGGCTATATTCGTGCGTCGTCGCATTACATTGATACTGAGCAGGACCGGGTTTATATGTGACATAGACAACTTTCAGCCTGTTAATAAATGACTGATATCTCTTATACGTTGTACCTTCGATTTTTTACTGGTAGTAATGCCACATCTTTCACATCTTTCTGTTATTCTTTCAGGTGACAATTGCTGTAACTTTTCCATGTCAATTTCAGAACTCAATATGAGTTGATGTAAAATTGCTGGATCGCCTGGAAAGGAAATATATGTTATCGGAAGAGGGAGGAAAGGAAAGAAAAAGAGAGTCGATAGATTTATTCCGAATTACACTACAGCGTAAATACTAACGATAGCGAAACACGTTCAATTTCGCACGCAGCATCGACATCCGACCTCGCGTATCCTTAATTAGTTCGCGTGATATTTTAGTATATGCAAATGATGGAGCTGTTTCTAAATTATTCGTGCGTGTGGTCACAAATACTGCACTTAAACGTCAAACTTGTAACTTCCATTCAGTTTTTACGAGTACTACAAATTGTTTAAAAAATGGAGTGCTCATGCATGGAAACGGTATCTTCATCAAAAAATTGTTTATAATTAAGGATTAGATCGTGATTTGGAGTGCTCAATAGAAATGAAATATAACGCGTATATTTACGAAATGGGAAAATACAATTTTACTTGGGAATGCGTTTTTTTTATACACTCCGTATACTGTGACTGTACGAACAGCATCGCACGATTACTGGTTTAATAAGTCATACCGTCATATTTCTTTGTAGGACTCAGAAACGCACTATCTTTTTGATGCTCTGTGTTGACCACTTCTGCGCTCCTCAGTGCTCCAGTGCTATAGAAAACATCTCATCGTTTCTCCTGTATACAATTCTTTCTACAGCACGCTTCTCGACTTTATGCAATAGTTCCTCCAGTGATAGGATCTTCTTTTTAGGCTTGTCGCGCTTTGTATAAACAATCTGGTAATTTAAAAATTTAACGGTATAATATGTATTGCTCATATATGACTTTGTTGACTGGTTCGTATAATGTGTGCGTGTGAGTGCGTGTAGACAAACCTGCGAATTTATGCAGCAGTTTTTCTCATTCCCATCTCCCAAGCAGACTTCGGGACATATCCCACAGATTGCGCAAATCACGTTATCCAGGCTTCTCTCCGTCATAGCTTCAAACGCCATGAACCCATTATAAAGCAAGTCTTTTATGTACTCTAATTCTTTATCGTTTGGGAAATTGCTCTGAAATTTGATGTAATATAGAGTTTTTAAAATTAGTTTATGCCGCTGTTGATGTAGATATACACTACACTGGACAAAATGGACAACGTGTTTTATACACGGTGTCTATATAACAAATTTGGACCATTTATACTTTCTGCCATAGCTGACGGATGACGCTATCGCTATGTCTATGCTCGCGCCAGCTCAAAAAAGAATTGAAATCTGACAATTAACTTCGTAGTTTCTATCCCCTTTTCGATGCAATATTAACGTAGAATTAATAATTATTCTGAAAGGTCCATGACATGCACTGAGCTATCGTTCTCCCACCGGTTTCGATTTTAAATTACTGGGGGCCTTAGAATGACCAAACCGTCGCGGGATGAGAGAAATCTTTCTGCAACCGTCGACCCTTTCGCAAAGAATGCAGGGAAAGTACCTCCATGCGCGTTTTTATGCAACGTATCACGTGGGGTAGTGTATATGTCCAGAGATGTCTTGAACATTAATTTTAAAGTATACGTCACATGTATATCGATTTATACAGTCAAAAATTACCTCATCGCTTCTCAGCCTCAAAACGTTCAATTTTGTTGCAATGATGTTGCTTAACGGATGTCCAGTTTTGAAGAACTCCCTGATCTCCAAGAGGAACTCGATTGAAATCATTATCTTGTCGGAAATGTTGAATAGTCCTTCCAAACATGACGCAACTTACCGCCAGGACAATTAGAACAAAGTGACTTAATTCCAGTTGGCAAATTATAAGGTACTTCTCATACAAACACAAATTGCACCGTTTCGTAACAAAACATTTACTGTGTAATAAATAATTAGTAACTTGTCACACAACCACGACAGCTGCACAACAACGTACTGAAGACACAAGGCCCTAATTTGCATAAATGTATATAGTATTTCACAAGCGCTCATAACAAACGCGATCAATTACGGCATTATGGCATATGTTTGCGATACCTTTTGTAAGTTTCCATTTTTTTTAAATATGAGAATCATGCCAAACAAACTTACATGGCGCTTATGCTGAAATTCACCAACGGCCCGATGAAGAGGTTCCAGCAGAAGGGCAAGACAACAAAACCGTCAATGAGGGCGAGAAGGAGATCCTTGACGAAGTCGAAAAAAGGATAATCATGCTAGCAAAGGGTAAAATATCCGTACATGAGATTATAGTAATTCAAGAGCATTCTTTGGTGTTGTACCTCAGCAAATTTTGAGTTTCGATTTACAGAGGACAAAATTTGTAAATTTGCAATTGTTTGCTTGTCTGAACTGTATTTTTTGAAAAGTGCCACTGTAATAGCATTAATCAAGACAAGTCTCACATAATACAACGGTTTAAGAGAAAAGCAAATACAAACATTGTTTTCTGTCCCCTGTAACAATCCCAGAAAACCTTTCAAGCTTATTTTTTAAATGGCTAATTATGTATCCATTATTATGGCGGCGACTTAATGCGCATATTTATATACTAATCAAATCGATTTTCTATTGTTCTCAATCTATTTTGGTGTTCCGACTCAAGACCGCGCTCTGAGAAATGGGTGCGTTTTTAGTGAAAACTTTAGTACAACTTTACATTATTGTTAGGGCATTTAAAAATGGACATGATTGACATGTGGACCTGCATGTCCCGTACTAGTGTAGTGCATTGTGTGCGTGATGTGCAGTGGCGAACGTACGTACGCTCTTGTTAATCTTTACTATAGCTGAACTCCGAAGCCGAAATATCGCATCGCGAATAGGAATAATAAAACACACTGAATTCTTGTCTTCTTAAAAAGTTGACGTTTTTGCATTGATTGGTATGAAGAATAGAGGATAATGCAGTATGTATTATATCTGTTGGGAAAGCGTGAGAGAACGCAGTTCGCTAACTCGCTAAATCAATCAATGGTGTACTTTTGTATTTGTGATGTTGTGTAAAGTATATCCGGCCATTTTTTTATATTCTGTAATAGTCCATCGATTTTCTTATATTCTGCAAACGTCTATTATTTTTTAAATTCTGCAATAGTGTATTATTTTTCTTATATCCTGTAAAAGCCTATTATTAAAGTATTTTATTTTTTTCAATAGTTTATTAATTTTCTTATATTCTGCAATAGTCTATTATTATTTATATTCTGTCATCGTATATTTTCTATTACAACTATACAATGGCATTGCTTCAAAATAAGTTGCTGTTTGCTTTGTCCACAACTTTCTGCTTACGTTTTTATTCTTTATATTATTGCCGTGACTTTCTGGAAAAATATAATTGTTTTGAAAGTAATTATATAAATGTGGATTTTACGAACCTATCAACATTCAATACGGAAAAGGTGACCATTCTAATAATATAAATTAGAATGTTATGTCATGATATCCATCGTCACAGGATGCCCCGGGTTTTGATATCTTCGTGGTGGAATAAAGTGCAGCATTCTGTGATGAGTCTTCTTAGAATAAATTGCCTGGCCAGATAATTTTTACAGACATGAACACAGTAGTTGAGGTCCTGGAACACCAGCATGTGGCACGCTTATGATTCTAATTTTTTTATTGCATATAAAGGGTGAATATGTAGACTTTGCCAAGGAGAGCAACAGGAGAGCAACAGTTGAGCATGATCAAAAACCAAATTGATAATTGTGAAAATTCTGTAGAAAACATTTTGCAATTGTATTCTTGCAGAAAACGAATTCATATAAATAATTTTAAGTTTATTCAAACTCACAACCATTTCATTTCAATTCATTGAAATTCACTCCACGTCATTTCAATTTATTTTACTTGATAGTGTAATTTATTACAGTACATTACATGCATTTTATGTCATTTCATTTCACTATATAGTATTTTTTTCCATTTTAGAGGATACGGTAGATGTGGAAGGCCAACGCTTTACTGGTGCATTGTCACACACGGAAGATGTAAGACTCCAACAGAGAAACACATGCAATTTCGATATTTTATTACAGTGAAATACGCATTCAATCTTATTGGTCATTGAGCCGAAGGCCGCGAGGCGGATTGAGTCTATCGTGCAACAAGATCTAAAGCCGCTTAAAAAGTCGGATGCGGTGTTAAACACTTGTAAATCAAATCAGAAATCAGCTATGGGGAAATACATCCCGGCAAATAAACAAATCAATATTTGTCCCATAATCGATAACTAACTGAAGAGACAAGAAAGAACGCAAATAACATGATTGTATATGCAGTAAAAAATGTATTTTACAACCCGTTATCATTTTCCCAGAAGGAAGTGTCAAGCCATTGTTTCAGTTTATTCATATATCCAGACGAAAATATTTTTTAATTTATAAATTTCGCGAAATACACCTTCTGAAAACGCATGTGTGGTTTGGCTTAAGTTCATACGCCAAAGTGACAATCGCATGTGAGATCCAGCTTCGGCAACAGCATTGCGAGCTAACGCCAGATTGGACGTCTTGTTGGTAAATCAGATTACGTGTTGGCCCTGCAATTCTAGATCTGTTCTAATAATTTAAGAATAATCTATCGTTTTATAATAATTTTTAGGACCTGACGCCCAGAACGAAAGATTGGTGGCGAAGTATTTCACCAAGAAGACAAGAAGCCTTCCAAAAGGTTTTATTTCCCAACTCATTAAATGAACTACAAATTATAAAGTATAAAAAGTCAAATTAGGCATTTCCAAACGGGTGTCAGACTAAGTGGAGTTCCAGTTACAGCCGCATGGCTGACAGGGGACAGGATTTGCAATTGACTAATTATAGATGATATGGCGGCCACCTTGAATTGCGAAGCATTGTGGGTTATGTAAGGGGGCGAATTGTGAAAAGTAATAGAATAGCCTATACGTTGATAATGATTATCTGTCTATAATATAGGGTGTTGAATATGCTAGACAGCATATTAAAGAGAATACTTCTGAAAATGTCAGAAAGGTGACACCACCGACTAAAGGTCAGAACACAATTTAATCTAATTAACCCTTTCCTGGCCGCAAAAAAACGCGTAATTTTAATATTTTACCTTTAAATCCTTGTATCTCGAGAAGTTTTCATCCAAAATAGACCGAACAGGAATCAAAAAAAGCAAAAATCGCGGGCTCTTCGAATATGCCGTTTTCGTGACGCGTAGCATAACCTATCTACCACTCCAACAGGCCGCGGATCAAATTTCAGCAATTTTCCGTTAATGCTTTGTCTTCCAAGCCCGATATTTCGAAAAGTACGCATCGGATCGAAAAACCGAGATGTACAAAATGAAGCTGAAGACACCCTCTACTCGAATCTTGCATTTTTGGAACGATTACACATATTGCAGGTAAGATATGGACTTCCCGACAAACAATATTTTGACGGTCGGGAATGCCGCCAAGTCATTACACGCTACACACCTCAAAAACTGGATTTTTCAAAATATCTCAGCCAAAACGCACACGATATACCTTAAAATTACATAGAAATGTAGAGAATGGCCTCATCTATACATCTAAGCACTTTATTTCGCTTCTTCGAATGACTGAACGACGAATTTGACCAAAGTTTATCGGCAGCTGCAATGTAAACAATTAGCGCGCACGCCCCTGGCATTTTGCCCAGCTGTGAAAGACACGCTCGCCGCGATACTTCATGTACGGGTCACCAAAGTGGCATATTCAGATTCGCCGTGATTTTTTCTTTCGAACGATGATAGGGGTGAGGTAATCGGATGAAAACTGTTGAAGATATCGACGCCTGAACTCATGCGTCACCGGTGACGCCGGTGACGCATATGGAGGCCTTGGGCAATCAAAGGGTTAATAAAATATTGAAAAAAACTTATATTTATAAATACAAAAGTACAAGGCAAAAAGTTCGCCATGAAGTCCAATTACACATTTTATTCTGTTCTATGTTAGAAAAAGAAGTCCGAAAAAGGCTTTTTTCTGATGGGACCATTGGAATCCTCCCCAGACGAGGTACTGAAAAATGTTTCATCATATTTTATTAGCACTGTGTACGCAACGCATTAAACATGTATTTTGTAACACAATAGCAACACGGCAGAAAAAAGACCCAAATATTTGCCGAGGATGTGGATGTGAAAGTCCCAAGGGCTTAAAATCGTGGTCTCGCACATGGGTGCAATGTGACCAGTGCAAGGATTGGTTACATTTGTAAGTTATAACAAGTTTTTAATGTACATGGTAACAATATAGAAAGGATATTTCACGGTGGCGAGGAAATATGAGTTTCTTTTCGAGTGGTTAAAACAATATTTTAAGAACGAGAGAAGCGAGTGAGTACAATATTGTTTCCAACACGAGGAAATAAAACTTATATTTTTACTTCGCCAAAGTACAACAAAAGTAACTAAGTAAAAAGTAAATATTCGGCAAACAAAGTAAATACTGAATTGTTCTACTTAAGTAAAGTAACTAACTATACTTTCGATATACTTCGCTGCTGGCGAACGCTGCATATTAATTTCACTTCTGACGCAGACAACCTATAAGTCGAATGGATTAATAGTCTATTTGGAGCATGGTTGCACACAGCAGCTGCTATTGTAAACTCTGTTTTGATTAGTTATGCCCTGAAACGACAATTACGAGATTTTTTCTGTACGTTCAGCAACAATGCAAAATTTAAAGAACTTACATTGTTACGAGTCTATAACCAATATATAGAGGTTGCTGTAACCACCTTTAAGAGAATTTAAACAGTCACATTAACAGTATCAAACCAAAGGATATAGACATATAATCTAGTAGCACTATGCTTCTTTTTGCAGAGAGTGTGAAAACCTGACCACAGCACCGTCAGAGGAAGAAGAATGGCTGTGCAGCACTTGCGCTTGCACTAGTAAGAAGCTTTGAAGCACCAAAATATACCGAGTTCCTTTTGAATTTATGCAAAACATGATAAAACTATAATTCGAAAACGTGTAACTATTATTAACTATAAACACAACACATAAGGACTTTACTAGCACGCGCATCAGTTCTCATAACAAACTGGGGTCCTCACGACATAAACATTGTCCAAATTTGATAATTTATGTATTTTGAACATTTTATGAATTTAAAACGATATAAAGAGTTTAATTGATAAAATGTTCGTAACATGTCAAATTTTGACAATGTTTCTCGAAAAAATCTATTGTGTTTACATCACCTGATTAGCTAGATCTGATAAGGGGCCAAAAAGCGTATTTTGCACCATATCCGCGTTTTATCCTCTTATCCCTCCGTCCGTCCGTCCATCCGCCAATCCGCATCCGCCTTTTATCCTAACCCAATCCTGGGGAACGTTGGCAGCGTGGGGAGCGTTGGCAGCGTTGGCAGCGTGGGGAGCGTTGGCAGCGTTGGCAGCGTGGGGAGCGTTGGCAGCGTGGGGAGCGTTGGCAGCGTGGGAAGCGTGGGGAGCGTTGGCAGCGTGGGCAGCGTTGGCAGCGTGGGCAGCGTGGGCAGCGTTGGCAGCGTTGGCAGCGTGGGCAGCGTGGGCAGCGTGGGCAGCGTGGGCAGCGTTGGCAGCGTGGGGAGCGTTGGCAGCGTGGGCAGCGTGTGCAGCGTTGGCAGCGTGGGCAGCGTTGGCAGCGTGGGCAGCGTTGGCAGCGTGGGCAGCGTTGGCAGCGTGGGCAGCGTTGGCAGCGTGGGAAGCGTTGGCAGCGTGGGAAGCGTTGGCAGCGCCGAACAGTGGGGAGCGCCTGCGTAGTGCGTAATTGCCTTAGCGATAAACCTTATATGCGAAAAGGAAATAAAAGATAATAAAGCCCGGAAATGACTGAATGAACAAGCGCATGCGATGCCTGCCGATGAGGCTAGCGCTGTAGGTTGACCCAGGCCACCGATCACTATTTTGCAAATATCTTATTTCAATGAGCAGAAAGGTAAGTGCTGTGAAATAGTATACCTTTTTGTTATAAATGTTAACCCGAAATGCGTCTCAGCCAATCACAGCATACCTTACGAGAGCTGCTACAATCCTCTGGAGCGGTAGACTGCTCAACAAAAAAGTCTCTGTGAACTTGATCTTCTAAACTACAGTATGATGTTTGCTTACTGTACATCACAAATAAATACAAATTTGTAACAATGAAATTGCATGGATGGATAAAAACCTACAACAACAAATGGTAAGAAACGTGCATGCACCTACTTTTAAATTATTTAATAACCTTTACGATTTACTTTCAGTTAAATATATAAGTTCAGTTTGTTAAACAATTACCTTAGTTAAAGTAGCTGTAAATAAAATGTTACAAATGTTAAACTTACAAATAAGCGAGAGTCGAACAGCCAGAGTTCAACTATGCTTCGCACCTTAGGCTTAGCTTCCTTGTTGCAAATGCGTTGGTTGCCATGCACTTCGCGACGCTGACAGATCGTACGCCTACGCGCGCGTGATGGTGATCGTAGATCTCCGCTATGTCCCCGCTGATGCTCGTCAGTAACAAATTTCCCAGATACCTAGATAGTCGAAAGGTTGCAGCATTATGGCGGCTTTCTACCGAAAGCGGCCATAAAAAACGAATGCTCTCAAAATACTCAAGGTCCAGTAAATTTGAATAATGTGTTTTACCATTATCTGTGCAGAATTTATCACGTTTGGTTTGAGTTCTTTTTATCTTTTTTAACTTCTTTAGGGACTCATGGTGCTTCTTATTCGTTCGAATATTCCAGGTTTGTTTTGCAAAACAAGAATAATCTTTTTTCCCAAATCCACCTGGAAACGATTTCATGCATTGAGAACAACCATATGTTGCTGCATGGCTTTTGAACCCTCCTAATT
>JAOTOK010029170.1:0-11474 GCA_025770025.1 Virgularia gustaviana
ACACCACCTTATCAATTAATACATAAAGGACCCCAAGGCCGAGTGCTTCCGCACATGAAATTGGACATTATGGAGTCAAAAATTAAATACAAATTACTAAAATAAAAAATTACATAAAAAGCAGTGGTTTGAGTATACGAGGGGGGGGGCTTAATAGAGAGGGGGGCTTAATCAATATCTTCACCAACCCGCCTTGGCTCTCTATAAGTAATGAATCCAGGGCATGTATTGCCGGAAAACGGCACCAACCAGCCCTGGCTCTCTATAAGTAACGAAGCCAGGGCATGTATGGGCGGAAAACGGCAGAAACCCGCCCTGGCTCTCTATAAGTAATGAAGCCAGGGCATGTATGGCCGGAAAACGGTACCAACCCGCCCTGGCTCTCTGTAATAATATGCAAACTTTAGGCCAATGCATACAAAATAGAGTGTGAGCAAGATTTTTCACGAATTTTTGGAGTTTCTAATCAGATATTCAGGACAATTAGCCAATGTTGACGATTGATTGATACTCACGTGCCAACAACGGAACCATATTTTGGAAATACAATATCTCAAAAACAAAGCATTCCTCTAGACTTCCGGTGTGAGGTTACACTAATCCTTTCAAGTGCTTATTAATTTACATTTATTAACTTGGCTTCAACTAACATTTCGCAATACACATTGCACTGGTTGTCTGAACTCTATACATCTAGTATCATTCAAGAAAACTGCACTTTGACGATTGCCACAGCAAGTGCCATACCAATTTCATATCATCACTGTAGAATTGCTTCACACTGTCAGAAGGATCACACTTAGATATAAACAATGCTTCGGCGACTGTCTGTGGTTTTATTGTTTGAGATTGTGTTTGTAATTACTATGATTTACGCGACGGAACAGGAGCGTGGTGGTAAATCACGAAATAACAAACCAAACATCATCATACTCTTAGTCGACGACCTCGGCATCGGAGATGTGGGATGTTTTGGCAACGATACCATGAAGACACCGAATATCGACAGGATTGCATCGCTTGGCGCCAAACTCAATCACAACCTTGCACCAGAATCGATATGCACGCCAAGTCGGGCAGCTACCTTAACTGGTCGCTACGCAATACGTTCAGGGCTCGCCTCTGGTCCAGGGGCATTACGAGCGTTCTCTAACCTCGCCTCACCTGGTGGACTACCCACCACGGAGATAACAATTGGGAAAATGCTGCAGAATATTGGTTACAAAACCAGTAAGTACCGTCCTACTATAACTTGGGATTACAGTGTTTTAACAAATCAATTTGCATTCAATTATTTGCGTTATTGAGCAGCGGAACGGAACACAAACATGGCGGCCATGACGTCAGATGAAAACGCTCAATAAAGACGTGGGGACAAGAACACTGGAGCTATGAAGCTGCCTGTCATTTTGAGATATGGAATCAAGTCCACAACAGCCAGTCATAAGCAGTTATCGACATATGATTGGTTGAACAACGTTGGACATATGATTCTAGCTCGATTAAATCATATCTCCGGTGTGGCAAGCTAATCGCAATGCATTCTGGTCCAGAGAGCTCATCCAAAAGACGACTGCATGGGAGGGCTCTGCTGTGGGGAGCAGAATTTGTCTTCCGAAAAGCTGCACTTGTTTCTCAAACATTTGCCAACCTATTCATACAAGTCTGTTTAATTTTGTTAGACGACAATACTATCTTTCAGAACCCTCCAAATGCTGTAACCTTGGTATAAATGTAGAATCCACTGAAGTTTATCATTTTTAGGTTTTATTGGAAAATGGCATTTGGGGTTAAACTGTAACACGAGCAAGGACGCTTGCCATCATCCCAAGAATATGGGCTTTGATGAATTTTATGGTTTGCCTCTTTCCAACCTGCGTGATTGCGGCCCAAGAGAGGAAGGGTCTGTCTTTACGCGATTCTTGATGAGATTCTTCGTCCATGTGATCGTGGCTTCACTGACATTCGCCGTAGCCTTGGTGTACACAGGGATCGCCTCAAAAAGGACCTCCGCATATTTCGCTTGTTTTTGTATATTAGGCTACCTATCTTTGGTATTCATAAGTCATATGGTCGCCTCTTCACTTTCCTGTCTATTAATGCGAGAATTTGAGGTGGTGGAGCAGCCAACGAGGCTGGAGAATTTAACACTGAAGTTCACAGATGAAGCTAAACATTTCATTCATAAAAATCGAGAGCAACCATTTCTACTTTTCTTGTCTTATGCTAAAGTTCACGCCGTACTCTTCACCTCCGCCAAGTTCAAAGGTCATAGTGCGCATGGTCGCTATGGCGACAACGTTGAAGAGATGGACTGGAGTGTCGGAGAAATTGTGTCGGCTTTGGAAAGAGAAAATATTTTAGAGAACACGCTTGTTTATTTCACTTCGGACCATGGTCCCTCATTGGAGATCATTCTTCCGTCAGGGGAACATCTCGGAGGGTGGAACGGCTTGTATCGCGGAGGTAAGTCCCGGGAAGTTTCTCCCATATTTCTGCTATGCCATTCTTGTCACTGTTAACCTTGTGCATGTTAACCACTGTAGATCTATACTCTATGTTATGATAACTGCAATTGGTGCGCAGTGCAGACAGATGCGCAGTTGCGAGCCCGATTTTGAGTGTATTGCCAGGCCCCAGCCATGGTATACGATCATAAATTCAACTCAATATAACTAGCTTCTGATCTTTTGCATTTAAAGGAAAAGGTCAAAGTTGGGAAGGGGGCATTCGTGTCCCAACTGTGGCGATGTGGAAGGGAACGATCCCCCCTGGCATTGTCGTCGACGAACCAACAAACACAATGGACCTTTTGCCAACCATAGCGGAAATGGCTGGCGCTGTGGTCCCGAGTGATCGAATAATCGATGGTAAGAGTATCCTACCTCTGTTGAAGGAAGAACAGTCAATGTCCCCGCACGAATTTATGTTCCATTATTGTGGCTCTGTAGTCCATGCGGTGCGATATCGTTCACGTGACGAACCAATAACATGGAAAGCACACTTTATCACACCAAAATGGTCGCCTGGTCGTGAATATTGTGCAGAAACATTAGCGTTTTGCGAATGTTTTGGTGATAACGTGAATATTCATGATCCACCATTGCTCTATGATATAACCAACGACCCGTACGAGAGAACCCTGTTGGATGTATCCATTCCTAAATATGGTGACGTGATCAAGAAGATGAAGGCTGCCATTAAGGAGCATCAAGCTGGTATCAAGAAAGTACCAACACAGATGGGTTACCCAAACAGTTGGTGGAGACCACACCTTCAACCTTGCTGTAACTTCCCGTTTTGTTCGTGTGTCGAGGAAGAGTCATAATTCAAATTTGCAAAATAATTGCAAAATATCCTACATGTTATTATTGATTCATAAACGTTAAACAAAGAATGCTGTTAATCGCTTCTCTTATTGCCATAGTGAACTGTCGTGGCTACGACATAAATATTGCCCAAATTTAACACCTATATGTCGCCCAATGAAATACAGCTCTTTAGTTCAGTTTTAATCCATAAAATGTTCAAAAAAATTGTCAAATTTTGGTAATAATTACATGTGATGAAAACCACTGTTTGTTACGAGCTGAAATGATACAAGTGTGACTAAAGTGCAGCATCTGTAATAATAAGCAATAGACTTCACAGCCAAAAAACGCGATCATGAAAAAACCCTAGACTTTTTAGTGCAAAAGGACTAGCCTTTCTATACGCCGTTTTCGTCCTGTTTGTGTTTATTAATGTTCCAGTGTATAGAACTATCAGTAATTGCTATTTTGTATTCCTGTAGTTGTGTGGATCACAGTCAATGTATAAATTCAAAGAATTTGATTAAAGATTAGAAATTATTAATTAAGATTATTTAGAAATTAGAAATTATTAGAAAATTAAAGCCAAAGAATTCAATAAGATCAGACAGTACTTTCCAAAACGACTTAATGTTGCCTTTGTGAAAAAGACTACTTTGCAAAGACAACATTATCGTTCATTGCTTGAATTGCCTTACGCGGTGTGCATGGTAAGAATGTCTTTTAACCAATTATAGGTGCCCTGGTGGAAATCCTAGACAAGATCCTGTAGGATCCTGCCCATGTTTTCTGTTTTCTATACCACTGGTCACCGGAAGATTGAGCCATGTCACTTGCCATGTAACAACATTGCTTGACGTCATGTGGTGCGTTATTCAACATTACTTCAGACAAACATATGGTATTTATTTGTGCAATTTATGATGCACGAAACATCATGAAGAAACAGCGATATTCCTAGCTGCTTGAAATAGCCACCTCGGATTCACAAAGCAGCTGGCTATTGTCGCTGCAGGATAAAAGATCCGGAAAGGATTGTGGTGGAAATCTTGTACATATGTTATTAAGATGTTGTAGAGGACGATAAAGGAGACAAGTGCACGCCATCAAGTGCATTACAATAACAATTATTTAATCGACAAACATACCAGGCAATAGTAATAATAATAATAACGGCGATTTGACAATCAAAACCTGTTGACAGTACCAGGCGAGCTTGTCTGATTATTCGTTTATCAATTTGCTCAAAAATGATAAACTAAGCGACCGTTATCTGTAATTAATATGCCCAGTCCTGGCTTGTTGGTTAGCGTTCAACATACTGTAGCCGAAGAAACGACGCTAGACAAGACATGGACAACGGATCATGGCTACATCATTGCATTTGATCGAGCCAGCTGAGTTGCCTAATTATCCTGCCGTGTTCGGAGTTCCAATGGTCATCAACTGCTCACCTGCCAAATATAGGCAACATTAGGCAACATCGTCTTTCATGGCTGTTGTTTCGATATCCAGCTCACCAGGTTGTTTGATACAATTGTGACATTTCATTGTTCTCTTGAGGAATAGTCAGCTACGCAGCGTCTGGCAAGGCTAAAAATGTTCAGCAATCGTGCGAGCTCAAGCTGCGAGAAGTGGGCGGAGACGTTGGGTCCTAATAGCGTTAACACACTCATTCCATACAAGAATTTATCTCATTCCAAAGCTTTTTATAGCATGATTCGCTGGCATGCAACTTACAGCATGCAAGATCAGCGTAGACCGGCGACATTCCATCAACGTGGCGTACTGCGTCCTGCACAGTGCCAGGAGGAGACGCATGCAATCTCGTTTCGACATCTGCGACAAATTCATAATATATAACGTGTTATTACTATGCGACGAAGACGTAGTGGCATGATCCTACAGCAAGCTAACGTAGTGAGGATTGTTATACTTGGAAAGAAAGGAGTTGGCAAGTCAGGTAAGCGTATTCGCCGCCGCGCTTCGAGGCATAAAACCTTGGCTTGGTCTGGCGGTGAGGCCCTAGTATCCCAGAGGGATAGATAGATCTAGGATCAACGGAGGTAAACACTCAACCTTGCACTTCAATTATTGATCTTTCGTATACACATGTGAAAGTGTTATTGCACATCAAGATACGTCATAAGCTGCCATAATAATCGTTGGTTACTCGTCAATAGACGTTATCGTGTGCATCGACTAGAACAACATTTTGCTCTGATTATATCGCAACGATATCAGAATATCAAAAAAAAAAAAATTCTAAAAGCTCGATGATTGTTGGTTTATCGTTTATCGAGTGCTCAATGTCGTGATCATTTGCTTCTTAATCCCGAATGCGTCCCCCCACGATCTCTGATATACCAATTCATTATTTGTGCTAGCTATCCAATGTTTGGATGCTACATATCGCAAAGAAAGCGACTGAATGTATAATCAGAAGTGCACTTTTCCTATATAGTCTCAATTTTGTTCGGCTTTGAAGAAAGGTTTTTTGCACTAAACGTCAGAAACACCTTGCATGCATGTTTGGCGGTTCATTATCACCTGCTTTGGTAGCTACGTTTGACTTCATATCCCACACAAAGTCCCGCACTGGTTATCTTACTGCATATTTCAATTTCCAATGGATCTTACAGGGAAACCGTATATATTATATATTCGCTCATTCGCATCGGCAAAAGGCTTTCGCCAGGAACAGCAATGGCGAACACAGCCGTTTTCAGTGATAAACTTTTATCATAACGTAGGGCTGAATAACTCTTTGTTAATCTGCCACACAAAGCTACGATGAGGCAGATTACTGGACATTTATTGGGATAAATGGCTGGGACAAACCTGCCGAATGCTTAGCACCGGTCTGCACCCTTGCTACTGAATCGCACCCTTTGCTTCTTGTGAGTCTTTTCATGACGTCCAACTTTATATAAATTTTATACGCAACTTTTTATATGTATAACCAACGGTCTTTTCATGTGGGTAAACTTGTGTTTGTTATCCTTCATCTGCATTACATTTATACGTCTAGATCGTCTCTTCGAATTAGGATAATATATACGGTATCGACTGTGGTGATGACACTGCATGCGCGAGGACCAACGGCATATACTAGCCTCGTTTTCGTGGCGTTGTTTATGATGATGAAAAGTTGTATTAGATTGCAAGGCAAACGCACATGTGCCTGGGGCTGTCAGTATTGAAGTAGGAGAATATTTCACACCTCACCATCATTTTATTTAGATCTTTTACCTCTTAATTTCACGCTGGTTTCAATTATTTCACGCTGACTTATCTACTTGGAAGTATTATAGGTTCTAGCTTTAGTGCTTCATGAATTGAACGGCTCGAAATTATTAGACACACTTCGCCACCGTCTTATTTAATTTCACGCTGGTTTCCATTATTTCACCACTTCACGCTGATTTTTATTAACTTGGAAAGTATTATGGCTTCTAGTTGTAGTCCTGGATCCCTGGTTCAACAAGCTCGCAATTATTAGACACATGTTTGGCATTTCGCCACCGTCTTAGTTAATTTCATACGTGCAACATATGCCTGGCACCACTTTTTTAATTTGGAGTTCATTAATATCGCTCTCGATGAAGTGTTTTCGCTATAGAAACATCATCGACATTAACGTCACCTTTCATCATCGCATTATTCCTTGAATTGTTGAACTTCATTAATAATTTAGTAGGAATGAATAACAAAAAAATAGCTACATTTCTGATTAGTGTCTGAATACTTCGATACTTTACTCTTTGGGTAAATTTTGATCTCAATTTTCTATGCTTCTAATATTTATAATATTCTAATATAATGGAGTTCGTTCCTTCTAAATATAGTAGAGTTCGTTTGATAAATAGTAAATAAATATTCCTGCAGTAGCTACCAGGCAGGGTATCAATGGTTCTCATCAGAGACACCCCCTCAATGAAAAGAGCTAGTTTCGTCCCTGCATACATCCCACAATCTTGTTATAGAAAGGTTGCTCAGGAAAATTGATGAGTAAAAATTAAAAATAACTTTTGCTCAATAAAATTTAATTAATTAGTTACTTTTATACCAGAAAAAGTGATCATTTTAATTTTTTACACCGGTTCTTTTAGACTGAAAAAAATACCTCTTGGCATCGCTAATGTTAATATTAATATTTTGCATTGTTCTATGTACAGGGGTAGGTAAAGATACTTAGGTTGGTCCGTAAGATGCTTTGTGCCTCGGAAAGTTCCCGGACACAGTCGGAGCAGTGTCTATCAAATTATCTGGCAAATTTGACGACGTCATTTAAGGCATAGCATTATGCAAATGAGATTTCTTTTGTGTCAAGATGCAAAAAGCCTTCATTTTAAAATTTGTTAAACATTACAAATACACAATTTCGTGGTATAGGTACTTTAAAATCATTTGGAGTTGCACTGAATATCGAACACGTCTAAATATGTTGCGACCAAGCTGTGATTCGTGCCAAGAAATTTGAACATGACACAGAGAAATAGCAAAGAAAGAGGGAGGAAGGAAGGAAGGAAGGAAGGAAGGAAGGAAGGAAGGAAGGAAGGAAGGAAGGAAGGAAGGAAGGAAGGAAGGAAGGATTTCTATTGTAAAACGCCAGAGTGGTCAATCCCTGAGATGATTATTGAATGCTAATAACATGGAGTCCCAAATATGCAATAAATCGGTTTTAGTTTTGCAAGTCACATTCATAACATCAGTCTGTATATTATCACTTCTCATTTACAGCTCTCACTGTTCGTTTTATGACCAAGAGGTTCATTGGAGAGTATGACAGTAGCAGTGGTGAGTAATTTCTGCCGCAGTATATTAATAATTCCAGCTTGAAAGGCTGTCTTACATACGCTCTATGGAACCGTTACGTTCAAAAGGCATCCTAGGTATTTCGTGGAATCGTGCTGGGTCGTTAAAAATAGACAAACGTGAATCTAAATCTGTGCATTTAATTATCTTGATTCATGTTATAATTGATCGAGCTGTCTGTCTGCCAAGTGAAAAAATAACTTGAAGTATTGACCATAATATGTCAGTTACGCTCGTCGACACCGGGTTGTCATAGCGAAATATAACGAGTATCTTCGAAGATAAAAAGTCCGTTGTTGTTATGAGGACTTGGTGACAAGATAATTGTAACAGGGTCATGAGAAGGAAGCGGAGGATGGGTGCAGGTGAGGCAGCGGCGGACATGTTTGTTTTTGCCGCGTTTGTTTTTGCGTGGAAAGACTGGGGCGAGCTCGCGTATTTGGCTTCAAATCTCCCGCCTAAACGTAGCGTTTCAGTTCTATTTTAGTTCAATGGTCTGGGCAAGTAATGCCGGAGGGTGGTGATCAACACAGAACGCATTAATTATGTATGTTAAGTTATGTTTATGCAAGTTTGTGCCTTCTACATCACGTGTCTATTGTATTTAGCCCGCCGTCTGGCCGCGGTCTGGCCCAGCTATTATTATTTAGCATCCGATGAAGACACCAGACATGAATATCGAAACGTTGGCTCATGAATATCAGTAATAGTTACATGCAAAAAAAATCCGAATTACGTTACCAATGTCGAATCAACTCACCTGATGTTACCATATCGGCTCTTAACCAATCAGCATTCATTATTTTCATTAATCTAAAAACAAATAAGGATATTAGGGTTGTAATACTTCATGTAATAATTCTTTCTTGTTATTTATAATCAATCATATTATCTTTATAGATGAATCATGGAAACATATTGCTTTGGTGGATGATGAACATGTTCCTCTTGAAATAAATGACACAACTGGAGAAGTAAGTCGCCAAAAATTGTCATATGATATACAAATTATGAATGTTTATGAATGCAATGGTAAGAATAGTACAAAAATGGACACGACGTGATCGGAATGGACCAATCAACTGGCTAGGAATCAATGAGGTTTTATATGATTAGTATTGTGTAACCATTATGGTAGGTGCGTAATAACAGAAGCCTAGAGAATTTCGTTTTCCAAACACTTTAATATATTTGTTTAATACTTAGTGCTCTGAAGACAAGTTGGAACTCTATATTGGTTGTGGGGATATTTTCATTTTAATGTACTCAATAACGGACGAAGAATCGTTTGAACACGCGAAATTTCTCGGTGAACTGGTTCAGAGGCGAAAACCAGAAAGCACGGAGAACATGGCGCTCGTAGGAACAATGAAAGACCTTGAACATCGACGATGTGTCGAATACAGCAGCGGAAATGACGTAGCCAATGAACTACAATGCTCGTTTCATGAGTTGTCGATTAGGGACGGTTACGAGCAAGTAGAGAGGTTATTTCAGGAACTTTTACGAAGACATCTTAAGAGAGGTTTTCCACAAAAAACGCCGGCGAAATCAATATTGAAAAAGAAAGCGAAAAGCAAAGACGCGAACACGAAAACAAGCATAAGCAGAAAGAAAAGTGTCCATAATTCCGTAGCGATTAACGATTGACGAGTTGGATGGCAAGATTGGGGGAAGCTTGATTATGAAGGGTCGGATCACTATGGGATTTCCAACTTTGCATGTAGCTAGCTAGCTATCTGATGCTCTAAGTTCAATAGAAGCAGTGAACTGTATGCTGGAACGCTAACTGCATGTAAGCACGTCATAAGCTGCTTGAAGCCAAATACGGTAAGAAGGTGGAAGAAGCTTGTAGCTAGCTATAATACACATTTTTTTAAAAAGAAACGGGGAGCGATTGCGAAAAATGCAACTGTAAGCCCTCCGGTAGCCTACAAGCCGGGCCCTCCGGCTGGAGTCCAAGTGTAGACTCGACTGACCGTTGGTTCCAGTCCATCCGCAGGACTGACAGTTGCATTTTTCACAGCTGCTCCTTGTTGTTTTTTTAAAATTGTGTATTATACAAGTTCCTTCTACAATTATTAATGGGAAGAATTGTTTATAGTTTTATCGTTTTGTTTTTATCGAGGAATAATATTTTCTGCGATCAAATGCCAACGCTGTTTTAGTTGCTATGACATTTGTTTAATTTTAAAGAAAATTTTATGCTCGCCAAACGCGGTTCCATCGAGGATATGGACACAAAGTTGTCAATTGTTGTCAGTTCTAGCAAGATATTTCTTGGGATGTTGATTAGCCTTAAAGAAGATAATCTATATTATTAAAAAAAGGTTGTCGTTGACGATGTTTGGTCCTTATTTTGATTTGTCAACACTCTTGAGTAAATCTTCATGTATGTTTGCGCAAATTACGTAGAAGATTCCTCAACCTCAACAGTTTTCAGTGGTAAAAACAAGAGTAAAAAGCAATCTCATAGTGACGTCAAGCGTCCTTCCACACTCTCATGACACAAGCTACTTCAAACATTCATAAACCTGTTGTCCTCTGTTCGTGTATTGAAAGAGTTAAACATCAATTGTAGGTAGTAATGTTTTATATAATGCTACCTGTTAGTATGTCCTAGTATTTTATTTAAATTTCTAAAACCACGGAGAGTGTTATGTATGACTTACTTATTATCGATTTATCTGCATTCTGGTATCATATTTCGTGTAATCTCGTTACATACCAATAATTCATCATGCAGTTTATTTGAAGTACATTACAATACGTTACTGATACAAAGACACCAATCATGGTTCATTATAATAATACGAACATCAATCTTTAGCCTAAGGAACGTTTTCCATCAACCATATCGTAGCGAAACGTACCGTATTTCATTGTTTCATGAGCACCAGAGCAAGACTAATGACTTTCATACAAAAGAAATCGCTACGGTACGGTACGGTACAACTCAAGTGGAAAACGGGCCTAAAACGAATAAAATTCAGTACAAATGGTTAATTATAAAAAATGTAGAATATAATAGAAGTATTTGGTAACTAACGTATTTATGGACTGCTCCTTCGTTGACATTATATTTGCGAAATGATCATGGTTGTTGAATAATCAATAGCTATAATAATTTTAATTTCTTAAACCCATTGTTATGCCAAAGACAAAGGAAATTGATCATAATGCCCATATTTAGAAATTTAGTTCAAGAACGCTTACTCGTGTTAGAAACAGTGGCGGCGCGAGGGTTTGTGGCGCCCAGGGGCAAGATCGATTTCGGCGCCCCCCCCCCCTATATACATTGCTACGTGATGTATAAACGTCATGTATACGTGATGAAATTGAATA
>JAOTOK010029181.1:0-11474 GCA_025770025.1 Virgularia gustaviana
GGTCTGACACGTGTGCTCCGACAAAGCCGAATTTTCACTTTTAAAATGAAAAACTGCCTTTTGGTGCTCTTTCAAACCTGTGCCAAATTGACGTTTTGTTTGTCCAACATACTCCTGCTTACAATCAATACACAACATTCCGTCTTTGTTCTTTCACCACAGGGTCTTTCGGCTTCGGAAAGACATGCGCTGGTGTCTTGTAAGGTTTTTGGACAACTTTGATGTTAAAACTACCTAACATTCTCTTTATGGGTTCTGTGACGCCTTGGACATATGGTAAAACCGCAAAATCCATCATCGAATTTTCATTCTCAGTGTTTTATAATGGTGCTCTAGGTGGTTTTCCACAGTCTAAGAGGAACCTTTTAGGATAGTTGTTGCCTTGCAAGACTTGCAAGACATGCTTTCGTTCATTAGCTTTTAGATCCCTGGAGGAGGGTATAGTGTCAGCTCTCATTAATAGAGTTTTCGCAACCGATTTCTTGTGAGCGATTGGATGGTGCGAGTTAAATGACAAATATTTGTCCGTGTGGGTCGGTTTTCTGTTTCCAGCAGTGTTCAATTCCCCATTGTTTGACTTTTGAACAGTTAAATTCAGAAATGATAACTTGTTATCATTTTCACGTTCCACAGTGAATTGGATAGAAGTTTCTATTGAGTTTAAATGATTCAACAATCTATCAATGAGATTTTTGGATACCGCTGAAAAGACATCGTCAACAAAGCGTTTCCAGAACAGGGTTTCAACTGGCGCTGTTGCCAGAGCTCTTTGTTCAATATCTTCCATCACTAAATTAGCAATGACAGTTCACAAGTGATCCCATTGCTGTGCCGAATACCTGTTGGTAATAAGTGCCCTCGAACACGAAGTTTGTAGTCTTGAGACAGAACGACAGGAACTCTATGCATGAGTTCTTTCACAGGTATGGGTGTTCTCTGTTCAAGAGAAATATCCTCCCTGGGTCGTTTTTCGGCAACTTTGATCGCGAGATCTACAGGTATTTTGGTGAAGAGTGAAACGACATCGAAGGATACCAATTCGTGTGTTGCGTCAAGAGTTTTACCTCTTATGAAATCCGTGAATTCATAGGAATTTTTTTACTGTGTACTCAGTATTCCCTACCACAGGAGACAGAACGTCTGCTAAGTAGCTCGAAAGTCCATATTTCGGAGACTTTATGAAAGACACAATAGCTTATGTATATTATACGGATACATTCTGATTTCGCGTCTTTCATACCTTATCGCGGAAGACGCGAAAACAGAATGTTTCCGTAATGGTACCATCGTAGGAGGAACTGGAGGCGCCCTTGGCTCTCTCCTTCTTACAATCCTCATCATCATTCTTATAAAGTAAGTCACTTATAATTCCTTGACTTCTCAATTTATCTTAACTTCTCCTAATCTATAATTAAAAAACATTTTTATTTTAGAAAATGCCGAGGCAGACGATCTTTTCTAAACACCACAGAGCCACAGGTTAATGAAAATCCTAACTACAAGGAGGTAAATTCCGTGGCCATTCAGGTGGAAAGTGATGATTTCATAATTAAAATCGAAGAAGATGCTGGCAGTACCTCTGAGAAGTGCGAAACAAACGTTGACAATGAGCAGCCTACTGAAATGGGGGAGACATGTTTAAACAACGCCTCAACAGATTGGAACAGGGAATTTTCCTTGCTGTTTTCAGCTTTGTCTTCAATCTGAGATTGAAGACAAAGCTGAAAGCAGCAAGAAAATCCCTGGCGGATCGCAAATTATTACCACTGTATAATGACATCGCACTGCGTTGAACTTGAATCTGTTTATGAAATATCTATTAGTGTAAATCCGGATATAATTTGTAGCAAATATAAACGTATGAGGCAACCAAAATAATAATCAAATACAAAAAAAGAAAAAAGAAAACAAAACAAAAAAATATAAAATAGAGAAAACAAAAAAGTATAAAATTAGGAAAAAACAACAAAAAAATATCATGTACAGCTAAAAGCAACCTAGAATGAAATTAGTTCAATCTGGTCTATTGTAATCTCTTGCTATATCACTTTATAAATAATCCTTCAGGTTTTGCTCTGTAACAAATTTAAGTTTTAATAAAACTAAGATTTACACATATTTAAAGTGCCCCTAAGATCAGATTTTTAATATTTTCGAAGGTTTTCGCTCCAATTCAACGGAAATACCGTATAAATCTTTTGCTCGTGTGCAAACTCAATGCAAATCTTGTACTAAGTTTGCCAGTGGTTTGCTCGGGTGCAAACTCATTGCACATCTGGTACTAAGTTTGCCAGTGGTTTGCTCGTGTGCAAACTCATTGGTTTGGTCGTGTGCAGGGCCGTTCCGACCGGGGGGTGTCACAAACCCCCAATGCTTGCGAATACAGATTTTCAGGTAAATTCACGGTTGGTGACACATGATAAATCAGGTAAGTATTTCGATTGGTCATTGAATTTTGATCTTAACTTAATCATTCAGGAGAAAAAATTACCAGATCAGCTCATTTTGATCTATTATGGTTTGTAAATATATAAAGCCTGGACCCAGCTTTGTTGCCAGGACCTTGAACGCGCTCCCTCTCTCTTCCTATGCATCAGGGTTAAATCGTAATTTAAAGGTTATGGATCTGGGCGGCCTGTACCCTGGTTTGCTTGTTTACCTTTGGAAAATATTTTCAGGTAAGACGTGCTAACGGGTAAAAAATCAGGTATTTCAATGCGTTTCACCCCCAGCGCTCGGGACGAACAATCAGCGCTCGGGACGGCCCTGTGCATCGCATGTACCACACTCATACCACGCACCACAGACATTCAACGTATGGTAAACATCGCTCGCGTCGCACAAACCGCATGCATTGCATGCACAGGATGCACCTTATGTCCAACATGAACCGCACGCAACTCAACCACCACAATCACCTGTATGCACTGCATGAATTGCAGAGCACGCAGGGCACGTACTGCATGCACCCAATGCATGCACCGCAGGCAGCGCACGCAACGCGCGTGTACTGCAATGGAGTGTATGCCCGCGTACAACGCATACAACCTATGCACCGCATGCACGGCAACGTGCTACGCACACATAGCGCTGCATCCAACGGTACTGCTCGGTACATACCACATCGCACGCACCGTAGTGCAGCGCGTGACCAGACGCACCGACACCGTACTGTTCCGCAAGCGCAGTATTCCTCAACATTCACCGCACAAGCTGTAGGCACTGTACTGCATGCACCACACAGTACCGCATTTAGACACGTTACCATTCCCCGGGATGCACTGCACCTACACAAACACATGCTGTTGTGGACCTTAATTAATTACACTACTCTTGCACCTGAATGGCACCATGTACCGTACTGTACTGCAGCACCATGCTGCACCGAATACACCGCCATCTATATGCGGAAAAACGCACAGGTTGATGCAAGTTGATGAAACAAGACTGAACAATGTTGTGCTGCACTCCTTGAACAATATTGTTATCAGGTTGTCCAATGTTGTTCAGCCATCAATATTATTGCAACTTGTTCAGTCAATATTTTTGCAACATGTCAACAATTTGCAACAAGTTGATGGTTGAATAACATTAAAACAACTTGATAACAATATTGTTCACGGGGTGCAGCAAAACATTGTTCACGCCTGTTTGAACAACCACGAACAACCTGTTACGTTTTTGCCCGTCTACTACCATGCACGGCGAAAATGCTCATGCTTGAGGAACACAAAACATAACTTTGGTTTTTGTAGTAGGTGCTTACCTTTCTTCTTCTATTGGCTGATATTCCTTTGAAAACGGAGTCTTGATAAATAAAATGCTTTGATCGACAGTAAATGGACATTTCT
This sequence comes from Virgularia gustaviana, assembly GCA_025770025.1. Lineage (NCBI taxonomy): Eukaryota > Metazoa > Cnidaria > Anthozoa > Scleralcyonacea > Virgulariidae > Virgularia > Virgularia gustaviana. Next base: position 3,852 of record JAOTOK010029181.1, read on the forward strand.
CTAGCTCTTTCTCAAAATGCGTTGCAAACATTTGCCTAATTGTTTGGACGGATACACCGTGTCTTGATATTTGCACTTGCTTCACTTCGTCACCAAACAGTAATGAAACGCAGCCTTAAAAAGAAATCATAATTCCAACTGGTAAGAGGCTGGGAATACAGCCGTGTCACATCGGCCGCTTAAAGGTATGGATGTTTATCATGAATATGTTTTCGCATATAGGAGAAGGGCAATCCCCCTTCCAAGAATCCTTGTTTCTTCTAAGCTTTTTCTCCATATTTTTTTTAAAGTATGTGCATTAAAACGCAACTGTAATGTATTATAAGCCTCCCGCATATACATCACTGATGTATACGCTCATCGAAAACCCTTACGAGCGTGTATAATCCCAAGGCTAATAGTCGAGAGTTCACGCGTTATGGCTTCCCAGTAGTCTCCCAGGTCCCGACAGGCTATAGATGCGAAATAATGTGTAAAACACAAGGTCTGTGTTTGGGAATCACTTGGCGAGAAAATTGACACGAATTATACCTGTTTTCAGAGAAAAGCACCTACGAAGATCGGTGGAAATCACCTTTTTGTTTAAGACCAGGGTTAAGATTAGGGACAGCTATAGGGTTTGATTTGGGGATCGCGATAGGATTGAGCTTGGGCATATAGTATAGCTAAATGGATTAGGAAAATAGATGAGTATTGAGTTTGGAGATATAGAACTGAGTAAAAATAGAGGTAAGGTGGTTTCAACCGATCTTCTTATAATGAGTGCCTTCCGTTTTCAGAAGTGGTTTCTAAATAGCGAATTAAATATGCGTTTTGAATTCCCTTCATAAATTATTAATGAGTTTGAGAAGAAAACTTTGCTGGAATTACCTGTTTTCTGTACTGTTTTTCTTGGTAACGTAGCATAAGGATTCGTTGAATACCTCCCACTAGTTCCATACCCCCAACGAGAAGACTGGGAAGATTGTGCTAACGAATTCGTATCTGCGGACTGGTAAAATATTCTTAATTAAAATAGAATTAAAATATTCAAAATACTTGTATTAATCGTACAAACTTTAGGATGTCAGTTTTCACGTTGGAACAATGTCGATTTCGTGAAGTTGATTCACGTAACGAAGTTGGTTTTATTTGTCGACTTAGCGACGTTTATGCAACATGGACTAAACGTTGAATCGAATAAGGGATGCTCGCTGGATAATACCAATTAGCCTTTCTCACGACGCCATTTTTGGGTACTTTCGATTTTTCCAAAACGAATGTAAAACAAGATATCAATGCGGAAAGCAATTTTCCAGAATAAACTAAGGTATTTAAAACTAAGTTTACATTAAAAATATAAAGAGTCTCCTTTATGTGGTCTTACGCGAACATATTTTGAAAAAGTACCCCAAAAATGGCGGCCATATTCGTCATCGTGAGAAAGGTGAGAAAGGCTAATTGAATAGATAGCGAAAACGCAGCCAAACTAAATGTAATGTTTGCATTAGCACTCGACTCACTTGTTGATCACGTTGTTTCCAAACTTCCATATCATCTTTAAAGCGATGTTTGAGCATATGTACGACCTGGTCTCGGGTAAGATGTTGGTCTTGGCTGTCTCTTGGTCCTCCATCGCACCTCCTGGCGTGAGAAATTGTATTCGAACGTGCAGACACTACAGGCTTTTCGCTCCTCGGTTTGGCAGCGTCGACGATTATACTATCACTGTACACCGTACCATCCAGACAACGAGATTTCGCTTCTTCATTATTACCTGATTTGCCTGATAAAACATTATATATGACGTGTTTATATCGGTTTGTTTTAAAATACGCAATCTAATAGGTAGATATATGCTAAATTGCATTGTGTTTTATGAATAATTCAGATTTGAACTAATAATATTATAAAAATCTATTTATTTACATCGAGTGTTTTTTTTAAAGAAGAACCACCGGACGTGATCGATTCGTCAACGCGACGCGAATTTTCAGATTTAACTTTCATACAGTTACAGTGTTTTCGAGTATTTGAAAAACGTATTTGAAAATTTGTAACATTTGAAAAACTAATATTAAAAAGTTTTCGGTTGTGTATCAAGGAGTAGTATTTTTCAATTCTCTCGGTAATGATATTCGTGACGCTCCCTCCATCTCCTCATGTAAACGAAAACTTAAAGAATATCTTTCGAATATTTTATAACCCATTTATTTATTGGATAACATGATAATTATACATTGATCAGCTGTGATTAGATAGTGTCAGTATTTTGTCCGCCCTGGTTTAATCAGATGATGGAAGGTGGTCCAATATCTTAAAATCCTTTTCGTTTCTTTTGGGCCTCCTTGCCGTAGTTAATATTAATTTGTATTTTTGTATTCTTTTTTTTTCTCTTAAATGGCAAAATAAATTGATTTGATTTGATTTGAAGTAGAAGCAAAGTTTCCGTCACTAAAATTCGAAAATTCGCGTCGCGTTGCCGAATCGCGTCCGGTGTGTTTGGGCCTTTGTGCTTAATTCGTATCGTATGGTATCGTATGGTGTCGTATGGTATCGTATGGTATCGTATGGTATCGTATTCTATCGTATCGTATCGTATCGTATCGTATCGTATCGTATCGTATCGTATCGTATCATATCGTATCGTATCGTGTCGTGTCGTGTCGTGTCGTGTCGTATCGTATCGTATCGTATCGTACGTATCGTATCGTATCGAACAATTTCTGACAAGCGAGGCATTTGAACTATACATGGCGACATTGGCGAAAGCGGAAAGGAAGATAGAAATTTGGCCAACTGCTACCAATTTTGCCTGCTAAGATTTCATAGATAGAGAGCCTATATACGAAGATCCCTTCACAACAGTGATTAGGATCTTATCAACCTTATCTTTTGATGTCTGTTCACTCCTAAGTCGCATCAATGTTGATCGATATCGTACTCGTGCTATCTGCATGTGGTCTAACGGCACGTCAAACATAGTTAACTGCCTTACTGTTATAATACTATGGACAATTGAAGGAGAATTCCTACTTAAATACAAGCGGTTTACTTCACTAACGTTGACTTATGTGATTTTAATCTATACCTAAGGAACTTACACGCATCGGTGTTCTTATCTTTACCTGACAGAGACAACGTTGTTAACTTAATATCTTGCTTTGGACTTTTGCTGGACGAGTCTTTAAAACAGCCTTTTCGTATTTTACGTAACATAATGATAACCCACATTCCATGAGGCAAGCATAAAGTATCGGTAGAATTTAATTTAAAAATACATAATACTAGGTGCTCAACTTTAAAGCCCGTTTTCCACTTCAGCCCTATCGTATCGTGTCGTATCGTATCGTACCGCAGCGATTTCTTTTGTGTGAAAGTAATTAGTCTTGCTTTGATGCTCATGAAACAATGGAATACGGACGTTTCGCTACGATACGGCTGAAGTGGAAAATGTCCTAAGGGGCTGTTTACATGATCCCGTTTAGCCGGGCCGGGATTCAGTGAAGCATGCAAGCGTTTTGATGTATTGAAATCAATGAAATGAGTGACTGCTCTCTTACTCGATTTGTGCTTAGTTTCATTACGAATACGTCAAAGTAATCTATAATACAATACTCATCAGTTTGTGCAATTTTGCCAAATTGTAGGACCTTATGAACACAACAACCGTGCTATAAATACTGTTTTAACATTTCCAAAGGAACGCCGCGGGTTCATTTCAATCTACCAAAACGCTTGCATGCTTAATTCACTAAATCCCGGCTAAGCAGGATTATGTATAAACAGCCTAAGCCGTTTTCCAGCTTTCCACTCAAGTGACTATATTCCTGTGGGATTGCAAACACAAAGCAAATGACGGGCAAAATAAGGATAGCATATATAATGAAGGCTATTTTTTTGAAAGTAATGACTAAAAGTACATACTAGTAACATACGAGTAGGTTAGGATTAGTGACTAAGTCTTTCGAGATCCTCTGTTATAGAGTATACTGAGATGCCGATGAAATAAATTGTTGTATGTAGTTGGGACTAGGATAACAAACTTTTTGACGATTGTGTGTCAACTCATTATGTATAGATTTGTTACGTAGCTAATTAGCATGGACGCCCTAAACAAACTGTAATAACTCGAGAACGAAGCAAATAAATGAAAAACTGTAAATAACTTAGAAAACCATTTTAACAGATCTTTCCAATGAGACAATAAATTTCCCGTTATAGGCACTTTAAAAGTCAATAGCAGCGAAACGAAAGCGAATTTGCAATTCTAGTCGGCTCTCATCCTGTTTAATCAGTTCTTTACATACCTCCACGTTCATACATTTTCATATTTCTTGGTAAGGTGAGGGCTTTGCGGCTCACACGTTCGTCGTGGGCTTGATCACAACTTGAGCTCTCGATGTTCTTGCATACACGCCGGATGTGATGAAAGCCATCGTTTTTAGACTTGGATGCTGTAATTATGTAAGAATATTGTTTGATTATAGCAATTTATCTGTGTGTAAAGTGTCAGCCACACGAATATTAGGGCCGTTTTCCACAATCCACGGTATTGTAGCGAAACGTACCGTATTGCGTATTCTATTGTTTCATGAGCACCAGAGCAAGACTAATGACTTTCACACAAAATAAATCGCTACGATACAATACGATACGATACGATACGATACGATACGGCACGATACGATACGATACGCTACGCTACGATACGATACGGCTGAAGCGGTAAACGCGCTTTATACAGAAGAACTCGCTAAAATAAGATACGGTACGGTGCGGTATGGTACGGCACGGTTCGGCAAGATACGGTAAGGTAAGGTAAGGTACGGTGCGATACGTTTGTTTTTCACTACATCCGTATCGTAGCAAAACGTACCGTATTTCATTGTTTCATGAGCACATAGCAAAATTAAAGGCTTTCACACAAAAGAAATCATTATATAAGTAATTCAGTATGGGTACATCATTAGAGGCGCACACACAATGAAAGGAAAAGGTAATGGTATTTCTCGATAGTACGTTTGCATTGCCAGCCAGTCAATTCTGAAAGTGACTATTTGTGACGTTAGTGGTTAAATTTGCTCCAAATGAAAGTAGTAAATCCTAACCCGCAAAGGTTAGCCCAAGGCAACAAAATCTCAAATTACGTGTCAGTATTCCGTGTATGACTAACACATTTGTTACAATAAACTGCAGATTGTTTAGTAAATGTAATCACGGTTGTCACGATCGCATTCTACCGGTGCAGTGCTGCTGGCAGTCCTATAAGCCAATAAGGTTAATGAGCGATTTTTGACCTGGAGTTAATCGGTATTATGCTGAGCTGGGCATAAACAAGTACTGAACTTCTTCATTTTCGCTCGCACGACAACTGTAAACAATGATAAGGAAATTGTTATCCTTGGGGGGAATATTTGATTAAGTTTTCTGTCTGAATCAGTCGCAAAACAATAGGGGGCTAGTGTTACGTTGGCTTTTGGGGCACTTATTAAAAATCACCGGCCAGATATACTGTGTTATATGCAACAGTTGCTATTTCTAGTAGTATGTTTGTAGATTACGAGTGAAATACAAGAAATATAGAAACCATATAGCAAAATAAACAAAGCAAGATACATATCTACATTATATAAACCAAGAAACATGAGTCGGTCTGGAGTTTCAATGGAACTTGAGCTCTTTACTGACCGAGCGCATTTCTGTCAAGTGAGTAGCTGCTTTTGGCGAATAACTGCGAATTATATCTCGTAATATTAAGTACATAGTCACTAACCTTTACGAGAAAACAATTTTCGTAACGTGGAAGTCATCGCAAGACGGTACACCGAGTGGCAGTTCTCAAGACACTATAGCGCCCAAACGAATGAACGTCTAATTTACTTCTCGGGTGCAAACAGCTCGTTAACTAACTAGCTGTAATATGTGACATATTTTCGTTGCTGTCCCAGCATGTTTGATTAGATTTGTTTACGCGGAACTTACGTCAATAGTTCGCAACTTCGTGAAGACATTTTTAGCCTTTTACCCTTAAAAAGAGAACGTGACTTTAAGAAATGCAAAGGTGACCCCAAGTTAGCACAATTTATTGTCGAAGGAATCATTTTACATATGTTTCGCCAAGGGTTATGTAAATAGAATATATTACATGCGGCGGCGCGAAGATATAAGGCTGATTTTTTGGTGCTCAAGATAACAAATAATTCGACATTGGTAACGCGACTCTGATTTAGAGATTTTTTGAACCTAACTTCAAAAGTTACTGTTCATGACCCTGATTTTTTGAATGTAACTTGAAAAGTTACTGTTCATGACCCTGGGTCATAAACAGTAACTTTTCAAGTTACATTCAAAAAAAGATCTAAATCAGAGTTGCGTTACCAATGTCGAATCAATCACCTGATTGCCGTGAACTTATTACCATAACAAATAATATTTTACAAACATGCTCTAAACGTGATGCATACTACTATTGCTGTTTATTGTTTATAAAAAGTTCTTAAAGTGATTATGAAACGAAATTTTCGTTGTTTTTATGGTTTTAAACAAATTCCTCAAAACCGTATTGAGTCACCTCGAAGGGTAAATGTTTCAAGAATTCAAAAACAACCGAAAATAACCACAAAAATATTTCCTTTAGCTTCGAGAGTCTTCGAAATTTATACACCGAAAAGTAACCTTGGGTAACTTGATTTCCAGGTTTTTCTATTGAAACTCAGAAAACTTAAAACGCAAAGAACCCTTAAAGCAGCAGTGACACCATTTGCGCATCTTTTCTGCGCATATTTTTTTAACTTCGCAATATACCAAAGACTGTCAGGAAAAGCTTCACGTGTCATAACGGCATCAGAAAGGGCACAGGAACACAATGCATATAACTGATTTCCAATTGTAGGATTTCCAAACTTGAAAAAGTTCACCCAACGTTTTCAAGTTTGGAAGCGCAACAGGTTTGAAAATCACCTTATATGCATGCGGCCATGACACATAAAAGCATTTTTCTCACAGTTCCTAATGTATTGCGAAGTTAGAACAATATGCCCAGAAAAGAAGCGCAGACGGTTGCACTGCTGCTTTAAGTTTCTTGGTCGGCCATAGCTATATCAGCACAAATCAAGGCATATTACTCGTTATAGCATTTTTGAGTCTGTTGACTTTGATGTGCCGCGGGATATAACCAACTAAATATATACCTTGAATAAAAAATGAAGTTAAATTTGTACCAAAATCTTTTGAAATCTCGAATGAAAGGATTTGAAATTTCTAAAATCTTGTTAGTAACCTTTTCAACAATGCTATAAGTCGGTTATATACCTTAGACCTCGGTTTATATGCTAGTTATTAACCCTCGGAACCATTGGCTCCTCGGGAGCATAACTAGCATATAACTAGCGGCCATCAGGGGATATATTTTCTAACAATTCTTCATGTGGTCACCAAAAGACCAAATATTTGTGTCCAAATGAAAGAAACGGAATTTCTGCTGTCAACACCAATGTTTGGTTTCTAGTTGACCCGTACAGTTTCATAAATTTATGAAAACGAAGCCTGACATCGCATACGAGCATCGTTTCCATGCTGGATAAAATCTTCATAGATATTTCGCTCTATATAATCGCTGACGTCGGAATATCTCACTGGTTA
>JAOTOK010029192.1:0-22855 GCA_025770025.1 Virgularia gustaviana
TCCTCTCACCTGCGTTTTTGTACTTCTGGGACTTTTCCATCACTTATAAGCAGGTGAGGTGAGTCTTCATGTATACATATTATGTAACAAACCCCTTACATATTTAACATGAAAGGGGACTCCCGGTGAAATTTTTATAATTGCCACTCATATCATACACGTGCAATGCAAGAGTGATTTTGTGGTAAATGTCTAACGTTGAAGAACAATTTACAAAATGTAACGTCTACTTACTACACATAATGCGTCGTGTCTTCACGACATGTTAGAAGTCAGAAGCTTCTATTCAGGTAAGCGTGAATTGTGATAGAATATTGTCAGAAAGCCTGGTAGTAACCACATGGCAATGACGATTAGTAGCGGTAATAATATCATTTTAACTATCGACAATTCCTACGGATAGGATGAATGTAGCACAACATTGGGTTACAAAGTTTTAGGGAGATTTTTGCGATTTTGTCTTTGAAGCAAATTGTGAGATTGTATTGGAAAGTGCCAAACAGCTAGCTGTGTAATTCCTGACAGTTTAACTACCGAAGTAGCTTCAGTTATAGCAGAATTTAATAGATGCAGAGTCAATTGTTTATAAGTATGACACACTGAAATATTGTTTTTAACATGGGAAAATAGAATCCACCATATCTGCACGCCACAGTGTAATATTCCTTTACTTAAAGCAGACAACAAATATACTGAAATTTGATCAATACTTCAATTAGCTTCAGCAGAATATGGCCGGGAAATATATCTTCATTAGTGACGATATAGCAAAATACGTCATGTGTATTTCCCAATCTCACAGTCTATTATATAATATAACGGAATATTTCGGGGTATCAGTAAGGAAGACAGTGTCACTAAACGGTTAAGTACTGTACGAAGGAGAATAGCACGGTATATCTTTTAGACCGTGTTGTTACACAGAAAGTATATGTATCCATCTATGTCATGTACATTACAATGTCGAATCGGTGCGTTCTGTGCATTATTTGTAAAGGGCTTAGTGCAAACAGTGAGATGAAACTGCAAAATTTGGAAGCGGTAATTTGCGGAAGGCGAACAAGTTCTACAGTTAACATAATAATAAAGAAAACATAAGACCTACATTTGTTAAAGCAGCTGTGTGCAGTTCAAACGTTATTGTTATGTTGCAATAATGTGTAACAGTATTTAGCTATTTTATAATCGGTCAAGCCCTTCCAAATTCCAAACGAATCGCGACCATAAATCATGGTTTGGTTTCGCAAATTACCTTACAACTAAGAGGTCAGGATATATAAAGTTTCCTGTTGAACAGGCATGAGAATTTAGCGTTCCACAATTTACTATTTTAGTAGCTATTTCTTTCACTGTTTACTGCGTAAGCTTACGCAAAGTCTTTCGGTGTACTTAATGGACGTAGCTATTTCGATCAAAAGCAAGGACACATCGTAAATAGCGCCAGTTAAAAGGAGGGAAAAATACGCATTTTCGCAGACACCTTGTCCTACGCCTGTCGTTAACTGAAAATAAAAAGCAAATTCGTATTTCTGGTGCAATAAGGCAAAGGTAAAGCCTTTACGTAAAGTACTGCATTATAAACCTTTGCTTTTCATGTTTTGATAATAGCGGGAACGTAGAAAACCGAGCACTATCTGCCAAATAAGCAATGTCTGCTCAATTCCGTATTTTACGACATTATATCAATACACCGATTCAGCCACATATGAATGTTGCCATTTCAATGTTTACACGTACTTGTGAGGGATAGTTTCTTGTTGATAACGCTATGTTTGGATACAAAAGACGAGTCTTTTGAATTGCATGACAATATTAATACATACTAGTTTACATCTCTCAGAAATATATGTGAACGCTGAAATGGTATAATTTACATACAAGGCTGAATCTATATCCCTCTGTCTACTCAAATATAACCTGTGGCATTCACAAAGGTATGTTTGCGAAGTTAGTTTTATGACAAAATCATTATCCAATCATTTTGTAATCGACATGAATTTTAATAGTTGCTTCGCTGTTTTGACTGAACTTAAAACCTGTCTTGCTTATGACGCAATAATAATTCGCTTCAATGAACTTTAACAATTGTCGACCTGCAATGCAAGCACATGCATGGTTATGATTTTTTATTATGACTAGTTCATATGAGGTCTATATGCTAGGTGTCAAAATCCCATCACCCGGACCAATTTAACCCGTAAATACCGTATCGTATCCCTGAAATTATACCCATGTTTTGTATTACTTGGGTTAGTTTGTTTTGAGGAAGAAGTTGTTAAGAGAGTTTCCCTTGATTTTATTTGTTTATGTTGGTCATGTCGATCAATAGCTATGTAGCTATTCATATTTCCCTTTAATGCCTATGAAGCTAAAATTAGTTTCGTCGTATATTAAAGAGGTTTTAAAATAATATCAGTTGTCAGTTAACATCTGAGGCTTTTACGTAGTTCGGGATATATTCTCAATTATAGAACATGTGAATCTCATAATTATTGGTCCACATTAATCATTATCCTAATTTACATATTTAAAAATCGGGCTTATTTTTCTAATCATTGAACAAAATCTCCTGTAATTTTCATTTCTTATGCATTTAAACTGCACCAGTTAGTATAAGATGTAACAGTGTGTTAGTTTGATATCAAAGGCAATAACGCCAATTTTCAATTACGTTACTTAGGAAAATGAGAAATAAAATGTCTTCATTTGCATAATGTTTTAGTCAAAATAACTCGCAATGTAGATGAAATATCACAAATGTGTAAATTATCAGTATCCCTCCTTATTTGAAAAGCTCTGTTGGCTTCATTTTTCATAGGTATAAATGCTCCATCCAGTCTATTATGAGATCAGTGTGCACACCGCATTCCAATCTTGCGAAACAGACACAGAGCTGTGACTGTAAGTGTCGATGCTGTTAATTTGTTGTCCTTTTTTCGAAAAGGGAGATATTATTAACATATTGCTCATATATACCGCAATTCCATTTATTATCATAAAACAATGAAGCCTAAAAAACGTTAGACTACGTTAGATAATATTACGTTACATGGGAAGAGATAATTTCACTATTCCGGGATGATGAATTGTCCCCCCAAAACAACAAAAGCCTTTTGCAATAAGACATTAAATTCCATCGCAATTGAACATTCTAAAAGTCAAAGAGATTCAAGCAAACTCAACGTAATTGCGAAATGTTTAATTACATACTAATAAGCAGGTGGAGGAGTTGTAAGGATAGAGAGCCGCCCATGATGTTATTGTTTTATTAGTTCAGTTGAACACAGCATGAGAGAATCTTTCTTACGCCCATGTTATTTACCAAAATAACAGAAATAAAAGATAGACAGGCGGCTGCATCCTTTTGGAAAAAATGCACTCATCCAAATTGCTACCAACACACTAATCCTAATCATATTTAGTAGACATGAACACTAGCGTAACGCAACCGTTGGAGGTCGACCAAATAATATGGTTCAGGCACTGTGGGCTGCTCGCCCCCTATTCCCCACGAAAATCTATTAAGCTATTGTGAAATGTAATTTGCTTTTTTATCCAAATTGGACATTTTTATCAATGCAATGTTGCGACTGGCATGCCGAACGCGTAACTATAATTATTGAAAAAGAATAATAACATATTCTAACAAGTTGACGACTAAGTTGAATTTACATACACTTTTGAATGCCACTGACCATATGTTAAGGTCATAAATAATGATTAATAAGGGACCTAGAAAATCTGCCACACATTTTGCACTGTCAAACAAAAGCATCCGCAATTCGCCACCTTATCCTTAAATTCTGGAGCTATTTCTTGTTAACCATTCTTGAGTCGATCGTTCAGGTTCTTAGGTATAATGTAATACCTTTAAGAGATACCTTTCTGCAGATGCTACGTCTGTCACGGAAATTATAAGCTATATCAATATAGCAATTTTCAAAGCTGTGAAAGGAGGGAAATACTCATACTGTTATTTTGGGATTTGAAAATTTAAGATATTAATAAAAGAAAGAAATATCTAGATTTGAAAACCAGATCTGAAATCTGAGGATAACTTGAATTAATTTTGATTCTGTCCTTGGACTACCGAATTAATTTCGATTCTCTTTTTGGGCTAGTGAATGAATATTTATCTTGTCCTGAAGTTACCGAATTGCTTTTTATTTTGTCCTGAGAGTATTTAATTAATTTTAATGCAGTCCATGCAGTATTGAATTAATTTTGATTTAGTCCGTGCTCTGAAGAACTAATTTTGACGTGACCCTTTCACTACGTGTCTAATTTTGGCCCAGTCCTTAGACTGAATTTTTATTCGGTCCTTGCAATTGGACTGGTAGACTATTCAGTTAATTTTGGTCCAGTTCATGGACTTTGATTTTTATGCAGTCCTGAGATCAGTAAATATATTTTATCCCAGCCCTTGTAACAATTTCGATCCTCTTTCGATCCATACTCCTGCTCACCCAGATGACGTCAAAAAGCCTATATTTAAGCCACCATATGCCTCATGCATTAATAAAGATCGAGTTGCCTAAGATTTTCCCTGGAAGCAAAAACGTTTAATCTGTTCGAGGCATTTTAAACGAACAACATTCCTGGTTGCACCTCATTGTCGTGCCTATAACTGCATTTAAGTCTATGACGATTGTTCATAACATTTCAAGTAGAATTTTAAAGGTAAATGGTAACAAAAAATTATTGTTTTGTTGAAATGATTTTTACCATAATAAATAACTGTCCTTCACATGCTTCAAAACCGGTTTAGTTCATGAGGTAGTTTCATACAAATATCCTGCCGCTTGCCATTGGCCATCATCTTGGACTATGATTTAGGTGACTCCACGACTGGGGTTGAAGCTATTTAAGGCCTCCTGTATGATACGAACATGAGACGAAAACATTTAAGTAGCCGTTGTTAATGTTAATAGTACGAGCTCTCCAATCGTACTGCTTTTTTTTCAATTAAGACATTTTCTCTCGAGAATAAAAATGTTGCATCATGGATAACCCATGGATAACCCAATGAAACAATAACATTTTTTGTTTATCGTCATTTTCCTTTAAAGTAAAGGAAATTTTGCAGCTCCACACGTCTATTAGCTAACTTGTACTATATAATAGTCGTCTGGAATTAACAGTGCCGTAGCTACTGTAGAACGATAATTGGAGGGGCGAATATTCATAAATCTGTGTTCACATACCGTAAAGACAAAAGAAATTTTCCGATTTCAAAAGAAATAAGTTAAGTAGAACGTGAATATATGAGTATTCGACCCCCCAATTAACGTTCTAGCTACGCCACTGCGAATTAATTTCGCTGACCACTTACATAAAACGTTTTTGTATTTTTATTGACAAGGTAACATTGTTTTACAACGAACGTATAGAAACCATGTCGTTGCTGTCGCAGAACAACGAAAGTATCAACCATTCCATTTTGCCAAGTATGGTGGATCAAGTCCTAAATGAAGCCATGAGAGTAATTTTCAAACAAGAGTGGAATAAACACAGAGGGACGATTGGAGCTTGGGATGACACTGTGACAAGCGGAGAATTACTGTTTAACCTCGAAAAAGAACGGCCAAGTGCAACAAACCACCTGGCTACATTTCAGAGCGGGGATACAAGCCAATGGGACTGTAATGTGCTGTTTGATGCTATCCTTTTTTCCAATGCTCTTGGCATAGCTCACCTCAGTCCAGGAATACGGGAAGAGGTTGATAAATTAAGGGAATTGAGAAATAAAGTAAGGCACTTTTTCACGGCAGATCGTCCTGATCATGAGTTTGAAGAAATCTCAGATAAGATCAGAGATTCCCTGAACAACCTAGGGTTGATAGCCTCTGTTAATGAGCTAGATAAAATCAAAATGGACAGAAAACGTTTTCCTTCATTCAAAGTTCTACCACCTCAACCAGCGCACGATGTCATCTTCAGGGAAGAGACAGTCTCAAAAATCGCACATGATTTGGAAAATCTCTGCTGCAATAACGATGGCAAACTTACCTATCTCTACCTTTCTGGAAATGCTGGTAGCGGTAAATCCCAAATAGCAAGACAAACTGGCAAATATTATTACAATAATGTGATAAAAAACCAAAGCGATCCTACGTTTGTGATGACACTTGATGGCAAAAGTTTAGGCACGCTCCTTGAATCGTTCCAAGATTTTGCCCGCCGCTTGAACTGCCCAGAGAATGTTATTGCCAACATAGTCAATTCAAGACAAACCAAATCAAATGTTAAAATAAAGGAGATTACGAGTGAAATCAGGAGAAGAATCAAGAGGTACAAATCTTGGTTAATTATTGTTGATAACGTTGAGAACATGGAGCTTGTAGCGGGGTTCCTTCCACAACCAAACGACGAAGACTGGGGTAATGGGCAGGTGTTAGTTACAACCCAGCATAATGAATTCATCCCTCGAAACTCCACCTTCACATCCCACCTCTCTGTAAGTGAAGGCATGGGAATGGCAGACTCGTGTCGTCTTCTGGCTACAATTTCTAAGACCGATGATCATTCCATGTTAGCAAAAGTAGCAAAGAAACTTGACTACCAACCTCTCGCGTTGGCTGCTGCAGCAGTTTACATGGAAGAAGTTATCAACGTGTCACCTCAATTTTCCTGGCCTGACTACATAAAGAAACTGGAACAAGGGAAACGAAAACTAAAAGAAGCACCATTCCTCGATATTAACAATACGTATTCACCCATGATGAAGTCTGCGGTGCTCCTCTCTACAGAGATGGCTGCTGAAAATGACCAACTGTTAAGCGACACCTTCCGATTTTTATCATTATGCTCCTATGAATCCTTGCCATTGGAAATTGTCGTAAATTATGTTCTCATTTTAAATAAAGATGTGGATAAAGAAGAAGTCGCTCTAAGAATTCAACAATGCCCCCTAATTCTAACAGAAGATCAAGAAGCCGTGTCACTTCAATTAAATCGTGTCGTTCATAATGTGTTTAAAGTTTATGCAACCATATTATACGACCAGAAAGATATTGAAGCTGCAATTCGATCATTTTATGACTTTCGCGAAAGGAATGACGAGAGAAAATTAGTTCCACATTTAAAGTCCTTCTGTGCTACCATTGCCAACGCATGTTCCAGTGGATTGCTAGAATTATTAACATGCTCTAGCACGTGGTATATTGTTCTTTGTTTTGGTTACGTTCTTCTCAAGTATGGGGAATTTTTTGCGTCCAAACAGTTTATGTTTAAAGCATTGCGTATTTCAGAGAAAATTCACATCTCAGACGGTGTCGAGGTTGCATTATGTTATCGAGGAATTTGTGACTCACAACACGCAGTTGGAAAATTCCGAGAGGCCGCACAGAATCAAGAAAAGGCATTGAATATCCTTATTAAGCAGTTTGGGCGTGACCACACCGATGTTGCAGATTCCTACGATAACTTTGGAATGTTACACAAAGATTTGGGGGATCTGCCAGCCGCGAAGAAATATTACGACGAAGCCTTGGCTATTCGTGCCAAGCAACTCGGTCCATACCACACTGATGTCGCAGATTCCTACAAAAACCTAGGACAATTACACCAAGAGATTGCTGACCTTGAAGCAGCCAAGGAGTATTTCGAAAAAGCTTTGGCCATTCATACTAAGGAACTCAGTTCAGACAGCACTGCTGTTGCATCTTCCTACACCAGCTTGGGAATCTTACACAGAGACCTGGGTGACCTGGAGACTGCTAAACAATATTTCTATGAAGCTTTAGCAATTCATATTAAGTTTCTTGGTCTCGATCAAACTGACGTTGCAGTTTCCTGCACCAACTTAGGCATCTTACACAGAGACCTGGGTGACCTGCAGACCGCCATGCAATATTTCGTTGAAGCTCTGGCTATTTATACCAAGCAACTTGGTCCAGACCACATTCGTGTTGCAGATTCCTGCCACAACTTGGGAGTATTACACCACGAGTTGGCCGACTTTAAGGCTGCCATGCAATATTTCGAGAAAGCCTTGTCTATTCGTAAAAGGCAGCTTACATCAGACCACATCGATGTTGCAGCTTCCTACAACAGGTTGGGAGCATTACACAAAGCAATGGGGGATCTGCAGGCTGCCAAAGAATATTTTGAAAACGCCCTGGCTATTCTTACGAAACAGTTTGGTCCAGAGCATATTGATGTTGCGACTTCCTACTCTTACTTGGGAAAAATACACCAAGATTTGAGTGACCTGGAGACCGCCAAGCTGTATTATAAAAAATCCCGGTATATTTATACCGAACAGCTTGGGGAGGACCACACTTATGTTCTTCTTCTGTACACTAAATTGGCAATAGTACACCGGGATTTAGGTGACCAGTTGATCGCCATGGAATATTACGAAAATGCTCTTCGCATTCGTACTAACCAGCTTCATTCAGATAACGGCGGTTTTGCAACTTCCTGCACCAATTTCGCAAATTTATGCAAAAATCTTGGTCACTTGCTCATCGCCAAGGAATATTACGAAAAAGTTCTGGCTATTCGCACTAAGCAGATGTACCAAGACGACACCGATGTTGTGGCTTGCTGTACCGTCTTGGAAGAAATGCTCCTAAATTTGCGCGAACTGCAGACCATCAAGGACGATTACAAAAGAAACATGGCTATTTGTATAAAGCAGATTGGTCCGGAGAATACTGATGTCGCGGCTTCGTACAACAACCTGGGAGATTTCCATCAAAATCTTGGTGACCTGAAAACTGCCAAGGAATATTACATGAGCGCCAATACTTGTACTAGCCGAATTCGTTCAGGCCAAACAAATGCCAATTTTTACAAAAGTTTTGGAACACTACTTTTAAAACTGAAAGATGTGGAATGCGCCAAACAATATTTCGAAAGAGTGTTGGTTATATATACCAAGCGATTTGGTCCAGATCAACCGCGTGTTGCAAACTGCTACATTGATTTGGGAAAATTATTGATAGATTCTGGTGATATGGAGACTGCGAAAGATTATTTCGAAAAGTCATTGGCTATATGTACTCAGCGTTTTGGTGCAGATCACGATGGTGTTGCAGTTTCCTACTTTTTGTTGGGGCGAGTACTGAAGGATTTGGGTGATATGCAGACCGCAAAAGAATATTTGGAAAAAGCTCTAGCTTTTTTCACTAAACACCCTGGTCCCGAGGGAAAGGCAGTGCAGGCTTGCTACTTCCATTTGGGAAAACTACACATGCAGTTGCGTGACCATGGAAAAGCCTTAGAATACCTCTTAAAAGCTAAGGCTATTTTCAGTACACATGAGCCTATAAGATCCAGAACAGAATTATGTACGATCATGTAGGTTTTCTAATATTATCCTTTCCGAACTGAAATAAATTTACTCCCGAAGTCAGTATATCAAGTCCTGTGTACCATGAGGATAGCGTTTTCATAATTGGAAGAAGTAAGGTGGATGGAAGGACTGCCGTCTTCAGCACGCTGCCTTGTTGCCGTATTATGTTTCATATTCGGAAAAAATCTAGATGTTCAACTTGCAGGGGCCAATGTGTGGCATAAAATCATGGTTATCTCCGCTCTTTGTACCCTCGAGACACCGTGACATCCGCCGTAGACACGGCTCAATTTCGATAATTTGTCTGAAGCACGTAATGACATTCTTGCTTCCATGTTCCATGGCATCCCCAGCGCGTCCTCCACAAGCACCCTTGCGCGGTTGCTCTGATCAGCCCCGTCAACCAAAAAGCGCCTGGGTACGTACGTGGCTGTGGTATCCCGGTTGACTTCAAGTCTGACAATGGTGGACCGTTACAGAGCCACGAGATCAACAATTTACCCAGCAAACGCCGAAGCGGATAGCCTGCGATCTGGCTGTCTGGTGTGTTTGAGCGACTTATTGGTAGGGTTAGGGGCACATAGTCTGGACCTTTAGGGAAACATAGGGAATACTGGGGGAAGGCGGGGGTTAGGGACAGGCGTAGGGAGGCTTTCCTATTTCGTGACCCACGCCGCTCGCTGATTGATCGACTAGTTGAATTGTGACATATATCAAACAGTGAAAACCCCGAAACGAACACTTGTACCTCTCACGGCACAACATCAACACTGAGATGAGTATATTTCACGGTTAAACAATATGGAATCCGATCACCGTTAAAAGACAAGAAAATCTTGTCACGAAGTCTCCAATAGGTGTCGGTCAGAGTATAGTAGTCGGTCAGAGTATAGTAGATATAGCAGTGTATTATATAGTATCTCAGAGGCAACTTTACCTTTAATTTGCTATGAATAAACGCCTGAAAGATAACCTGATCAGGTTATCTTTCAGGCGTTTATTCATAGCAAATTAAAGGTAAAGTTGCCTCTGAGATACTATATAATACACTGCTATATCTACTATACTCTGACCGACTACTATACTCTGACCGACACCTATTGGAGACTTCGTGACAAGATTTTCTTGTCTTTTAACGGTGATCGGATTCCATATTGTTTAACCGTGAAATATACTCATCTCAGTGTTGATGTTGTGCCGTGAGAGGTACAAGTGTTCGTTTCGGGGTTTTCACTGTTTGATATATGTCACAATTCAACTAGTCGATCAATCAGCGAGCGGCGTGGGTCACGAAATAGGAAAGCCTCCCTACGCCTGTCCCTAACCCCCGCCTTCCCCCAGTATTCCCTATGTTTCCCTAAAGGTCCAGACTATGTGCCCCTAACCCTACCAATAAGTCGCTCAAACACACCAGACAGCCAGATCGCAGGCTATCCGCTTCGGCGTTTGCTGGGTAAATTGTTGATCTCGTGGCTCTGTAACGGTCCACCATTGTCAGACTTGAAGTCAACCGGGATACCACAGCCACGTACGTACCCAGGCGCTTTTTGGTTGACGGGGCTGATCAGAGCAACCGCGCAAGGGTGCTTGTGGAGGACGCGCTGGGGATGCCATGGAACATGGAAGCAAGAATGTCATTACGTGCTTCAGACAAATTATCGAAATTGAGCCGTGTCTACGGCGGATGTCACGGTGTCTCGAGGGTACAAAGAGCGGAGATAACCATGATTTTATGCCACACATTGGCCCCTGCAAGTTGAACATCTAGATTTTTTCCGAATATGAAACATAATACGGCAACAAGGCAGCGTGCTGAAGACGGCAGTCCTTCCATCCACCTTACTTCTTCCAATTATGAAAACGCTATCCTCATGGTACACAGGACTTGATATACTGACTTCGGGAGTAAATTTATTTCAGTTCGGAAAGGATAATATTAGAAAACCTACATGATCGTACATAATTCTGTTCTGGATCTTATAGGCTCATGTGTACTGAAAATAGCCTTAGCTTTTAAGAGGTATTCTAAGGCTTTTCCATGGTCACGCAACTGCATGTGTAGTTTTCCCAAATGGAAGTAGCAAGCCTGCACTGCCTTTCCCTCGGGACCAGGGTGTTTAGTGAAAAAAGCTAGAGCTTTTTCCAAATATTCTTTTGCGGTCTGCATATCACCCAAATCCTTCAGTACTCGCCCCAACAAAAAGTAGGAAACTGCAACACCATCGTGATCTGCACCAAAACGCTGAGTACATATAGCCAATGACTTTTCGAAATAATCTTTCGCAGTCTCCATATCACCAGAATCTATCAATAATTTTCCCAAATCAATGTAGCAGTTTGCAACACGCGGTTGATCTGGACCAAATCGCTTGGTATATATAACCAACACTCTTTCGAAATATTGTTTGGCGCATTCCACATCTTTCAGTTTTAAAAGTAGTGTTCCAAAACTTTTGTAAAAATTGGCATTTGTTTGGCCTGAACGAATTCGGCTAGTACAAGTATTGGCGCTCATGTAATATTCCTTGGCAGTTTTCAGGTCACCAAGATTTTGATGGAAATCTCCCAGGTTGTTGTACGAAGCCGCGACATCAGTATTCTCCGGACCAATCTGCTTTATACAAATAGCCATGTTTCTTTTGTAATCGTCCTTGATGGTCTGCAGTTCGCGCAAATTTAGGAGCATTTCTTCCAAGACGGTACAGCAAGCCACAACATCGGTGTCGTCTTGGTACATCTGCTTAGTGCGAATAGCCAGAACTTTTTCGTAATATTCCTTGGCGATGAGCAAGTGACCAAGATTTTTGCATAAATTTGCGAAATTGGTGCAGGAAGTTGCAAAACCGCCGTTATCTGAATGAAGCTGGTTAGTACGAATGCGAAGAGCATTTTCGTAATATTCCATGGCGATCAACTGGTCACCTAAATCCCGGTGTACTATTGCCAATTTAGTGTACAGAAGAAGAACATAAGTGTGGTCCTCCCCAAGCTGTTCGGTATAAATATACCGGGATTTTTTATAATACAGCTTGGCGGTCTCCAGGTCACTCAAATCTTGGTGTATTTTTCCCAAGTAAGAGTAGGAAGTCGCAACATCAATATGCTCTGGACCAAACTGTTTCGTAAGAATAGCCAGGGCGTTTTCAAAATATTCTTTGGCAGCCTGCAGATCCCCCATTGCTTTGTGTAATGCTCCCAACCTGTTGTAGGAAGCTGCAACATCGATGTGGTCTGATGTAAGCTGCCTTTTACGAATAGACAAGGCTTTCTCGAAATATTGCATGGCAGCCTTAAAGTCGGCCAACTCGTGGTGTAATACTCCCAAGTTGTGGCAGGAATCTGCAACACGAATGTGGTCTGGACCAAGTTGCTTGGTATAAATAGCCAGAGCTTCAACGAAATATTGCATGGCGGTCTGCAGGTCACCCAGGTCTCTGTGTAAGATGCCTAAGTTGGTGCAGGAAACTGCAACGTCAGTTTGATCGAGACCAAGAAACTTAATATGAATTGCTAAAGCTTCATAGAAATATTGTTTAGCAGTCTCCAGGTCACCCAGGTCTCTGTGTAAGATTCCCAAGCTGGTGTAGGAAGATGCAACAGCAGTGCTGTCTGAACTGAGTTCCTTAGTATGAATGGCCAAAGCTTTTTCGAAATACTCCTTGGCTGCTTCAAGGTCAGCAATCTCTTGGTGTAATTGTCCTAGGTTTTTGTAGGAATCTGCGACATCAGTGTGGTATGGACCGAGTTGCTTGGCACGAATAGCCAAGGCTTCGTCGTAATATTTCTTCGCGGCTGGCAGATCCCCCAAATCTTTGTGTAACATTCCAAAGTTATCGTAGGAATCTGCAACATCGGTGTGGTCACGCCCAAACTGCTTAATAAGGATATTCAATGCCTTTTCTTGATTCTGTGCGGCCTCTCGGAATTTTCCAACTGCGTGTTGTGAGTCACAAATTCCTCGATAACATAATGCAACCTCGACACCGTCTGAGATGTGAATTTTCTCTGAAATACGCAATGCTTTAAACATAAACTGTTTGGACGCAAAAAATTCCCCATACTTGAGAAGAACGTAACCAAAACAAAGAACAATATACCACGTGCTAGAGCATGTTAATAATTCTAGCAATCCACTGGAACATGCGTTGGCAATGGTAGCACAGAAGGACTTTAAATGTGGAACTAATTTTCTCTCGTCATTCCTTTCGCGAAAGTCATAAAATGATCGAATTGCAGCTTCAATATCTTTCTGGTCGTATAATATGGTTGCATAAACTTTAAACACATTATGAACGACACGATTTAATTGAAGTGACACGGCTTCTTGATCTTCTGTTAGAATTAGGGGGCATTGTTGAATTCTTAGAGCGACTTCTTCTTTATCCACATCTTTATTTAAAATGAGAACATAATTTACGACAATTTCCAATGGCAAGGATTCATAGGAGCATAATGATAAAAATCGGAAGGTGTCGCTTAACAGTTGGTCATTTTCAGCAGCCATCTCTGTAGAGAGGAGCACCGCAGACTTCATCATGGGTGAATACGTATTGTTAATATCGAGGAATGGTGCTTCTTTTAGTTTTCGTTTCCCTTGTTCCAGTTTCTTTATGTAGTCAGGCCAGGAAAATTGAGGTGACACGTTGATAACTTCTTCCATGTAAACTGCTGCAGCAGCCAACGCGAGAGGTTGGTAGTCAAGTTTCTTTGCTACTTTTGCTAACATGGAATGATCATCGGTCTTAGAAATTGTAGCCAGAAGACGACACGAGTCTGCCATTCCCATGCCTTCACTTACAGAGAGGTGGGATGTGAAGGTGGAGTTTCGAGGGATGAATTCATTATGCTGGGTTGTAACTAACACCTGCCCATTACCCCAGTCTTCGTCGTTTGGTTGTGGAAGGAACCCCGCTACAAGCTCCATGTTCTCAACGTTATCAACAATAATTAACCAAGATTTGTACCTCTTGATTCTTCTCCTGATTTCACTCGTAATCTCCTTTATTTTAACATTTGATTTGGTTTGTCTTGAATTGACTATGTTGGCAATAACATTCTCTGGGCAGTTCAAGCGGCGGGCAAAATCTTGGAACGATTCAAGGAGCGTGCCTAAACTTTTGCCATCAAGTGTCATCACAAACGTAGGATCGCTTTGGTTTTTTATCACATTATTGTAATAATATTTGCCAGTTTGTCTTGCTATTTGGGATTTACCGCTACCAGCATTTCCAGAAAGGTAGAGATAGGTAAGTTTGCCATCGTTATTGCAGCAGAGATTTTCCAAATCATGTGCGATTTTTGAGACTGTCTCTTCCCTGAAGATGACATCGTGCGCTGGTTGAGGTGGTAGAACTTTGAATGAAGGAAAACGTTTTCTGTCCATTTTGATTTTATCTAGCTCATTAACAGAGGCTATCAACCCTAGGTTGTTCAGGGAATCTCTGATCTTATCTGAGATTTCTTCAAACTCATGATCAGGACGATCTGCCGTGAAAAAGTGCCTTACTTTATTTCTCAATTCCCTTAATTTATCAACCTCTTCCCGTATTCCTGGACTGAGGTGAGCTATGCCAAGAGCATTGGAAAAAAGGATAGCATCAAACAGCACATTACAGTCCCATTGGCTTGTATCCCCGCTCTGAAATGTAGCCAGGTGGTTTGTTGCACTTGGCCGTTCTTTTTCGAGGTTAAACAGTAATTCTCCGCTTGTCACAGTGTCATCCCAAGCTCCAATCGTCCCTCTGTGTTTATTCCACTCTTGTTTGAAAATTACTCTCATGGCTTCATTTAGGACTTGATCCACCATACTTGGCAAAATGGAATGGTTGATACTTTCGTTGTTCTGCGACAGCAACGACATGGTTTCTATACGTTCGTTGTAAAACAATGTTACCTTGTCAATAAAAATACAAAAACGTTTTATGTAAGTGGTCAGCGAAATTAATTCGCAGTGGCGTAGCTAGAACGTTAATTGGGGGGTCGAATACTCATATATTCACGTTCTACTTAACTTATTTCTTTTGAAATCGGAAAATTTCTTTTGTCTTTACGGTATGTGAACACAGATTTATGAATATTCGCCCCTCCAATTATCGTTCTACAGTAGCTACGGCACTGTTAATTCCAGACGACTATTATATAGTACAAGTTAGCTAATAGACGTGTGGAGCTGCAAAATTTCCTTTACTTTAAAGGAAAATGACGATAAACAAAAAATGTTATTGTTTCATTGGGTTATCCATGGGTTATCCATGATGCAACATTTTTATTCTCGAGAGAAAATGTCTTAATTGAAAAAAAAGCAGTACGATTGGAGAGCTCGTACTATTAACATTAACAACGGCTACTTAAATGTTTTCGTCTCATGTTCGTATCATACAGGAGGCCTTAAATAGCTTCAACCCCAGTCGTGGAGTCACCTAAATCATAGTCCAAGATGATGGCCAATGGCAAGCGGCAGGATATTTGTATGAAACTACCTCATGAACTAAACCGGTTTTGAAGCATGTGAAGGACAGTTATTTATTATGGTAAAAATCATTTCAACAAAACAATAATTTTTTGTTACCATTTACCTTTAAAATTCTACTTGAAATGTTATGAACAATCGTCATAGACTTAAATGCAGTTATAGGCACGACAATGAGGTGCAACCAGGAATGTTGTTCGTTTAAAATGCCTCGAACAGATTAAACGTTTTTGCTTCCAGGGAAAATCTTAGGCAACTCGATCTTTATTAATGCATGAGGCATATGGTGGCTTAAATATAGGCTTTTTGACGTCATCTGGGTGAGCAGGAGTATGGATCGAAAGAGGATCGAAATTGTTACAAGGGCTGGGATAAAATATATTTACTGATCTCAGGACTGCATAAAAATCAAAGTCCATGAACTGGACCAAAATTAACTGAATAGTCTACCAGTCCAATTGCAAGGACCGAATAAAAATTCAGTCTAAGGACTGGGCCAAAATTAGACACGTAGTGAAAGGGTCACGTCAAAATTAGTTCTTCAGAGCACGGACTAAATCAAAATTAATTCAATACTGCATGGACTGCATTAAAATTAATTAAATACTCTCAGGACAAAATAAAAAGCAATTCGGTAACTTCAGGACAAGATAAATATTCATTCACTAGCCCAAAAAGAGAATCGAAATTAATTCGGTAGTCCAAGGACAGAATCAAAATTAATTCAAGTTATCCTCAGATTTCAGATCTGGTTTTCAAATCTAGATATTTCTTTCTTTTATTAATATCTTAAATTTTCAAATCCCAAAATAACAGTATGAGTATTTCCCTCCTTTCACAGCTTTGAAAATTGCTATATTGATATAGCTTATAATTTCCGTGACAGACGTAGCATCTGCAGAAAGGTATCTCTTAAAGGTATTACATTATACCTAAGAACCTGAACGATCGACTCAAGAATGGTTAACAAGAAATAGCTCCAGAATTTAAGGATAAGGTGGCGAATTGCGGATGCTTTTGTTTGACAGTGCAAAATGTGTGGCAGATTTTCTAGGTCCCTTATTAATCATTATTTATGACCTTAACATATGGTCAGTGGCATTCAAAAGTGTATGTAAATTCAACTTAGTCGTCAACTTGTTAGAATATGTTATTATTCTTTTTCAATAATTATAGTTACGCGTTCGGCATGCCAGTCGCAACATTGCATTGATAAAAATGTCCAATTTGGATAAAAAAGCAAATTACATTTCACAATAGCTTAATAGATTTTCGTGGGGAATAGGGGGCGAGCAGCCCACAGTGCCTGAACCATATTATTTGGTCGACCTCCAACGGTTGCGTTACGCTAGTGTTCATGTCTACTAAATATGATTAGGATTAGTGTGTTGGTAGCAATTTGGATGAGTGCATTTTTTCCAAAAGGATGCAGCCGCCTGTCTATCTTTTATTTCTGTTATTTTGGTAAATAACATGGGCGTAAGAAAGATTCTCTCATGCTGTGTTCAACTGAACTAATAAAACAATAACATCATGGGCGGCTCTCTATCCTTACAACTCCTCCACCTGCTTATTAGTATGTAATTAAACATTTCGCAATTACGTTGAGTTTGCTTGAATCTCTTTGACTTTTAGAATGTTCAATTGCGATGGAATTTAATGTCTTATTGCAAAAGGCTTTTGTTGTTTTGGGGGGACAATTCATCATCCCGGAATAGTGAAATTATCTCTTCCCATGTAACGTAATATTATCTAACGTAGTCTAACGTTTTTTAGGCTTCATTGTTTTATGATAATAAATGGAATTGCGGTATATATGAGCAATATGTTAATAATATCTCCCTTTTCGAAAAAAGGACAACAAATTAACAGCATCGACACTTACAGTCACAGCTCTGTGTCTGTTTCGCAAGATTGGAATGCGGTGTGCACACTGATCTCATAATAGACTGGATGGAGCATTTATACCTATGAAAAATGAAGCCAACAGAGCTTTTCAAATAAGGAGGGATACTGATAATTTACACATTTGTGATATTTCATCTACATTGCGAGTTATTTTGACTAAAACATTATGCAAATGAAGACATTTTATTTCTCATTTTCCTAAGTAACGTAATTGAAAATTGGCGTTATTGCCTTTGATATCAAACTAACACACTGTTACATCTTATACTAACTGGTGCAGTTTAAATGCATAAGAAATGAAAATTACAGGAGATTTTGTTCAATGATTAGAAAAATAAGCCCGATTTTTAAATATGTAAATTAGGATAATGATTAATGTGGACCAATAATTATGAGATTCACATGTTCTATAATTGAGAATATATCCCGAACTACGTAAAAGCCTCAGATGTTAACTGACAACTGATATTATTTTAAAACCTCTTTAATATACGACGAAACTAATTTTAGCTTCATAGGCATTAAAGGGAAATATGAATAGCTACATAGCTATTGATCGACATGACCAACATA
Organism: Virgularia gustaviana; assembly: GCA_025770025.1. Taxonomy (NCBI): domain Eukaryota; kingdom Metazoa; phylum Cnidaria; class Anthozoa; order Scleralcyonacea; family Virgulariidae; genus Virgularia; species Virgularia gustaviana. The sequence continues at coordinate 18,252 of JAOTOK010029192.1, forward strand.
AACAAATAAAATCAAGGGAAACTCTCTTAACAACTTCTTCCTCAAAACAAACTAACCCAAGTAATACAAAACATGGGTATAATTTCAGGGATACGATACGGTATTTACGGGTTAAATTGGTCCGGGTGATGGGATTTTGACACCTAGCATATAGACCTCATATGAACTAGTCATAATAAAAAATCATAACCATGCATGTGCTTGCATTGCAGGTCGACAATTGTTAAAGTTCATTGAAGCGAATTATTATTGCGTCATAAGCAAGACAGGTTTTAAGTTCAGTCAAAACAGCGAAGCAACTATTAAAATTCATGTCGATTACAAAATGATTGGATAATGATTTTGTCATAAAACTAACTTCGCAAACATACCTTTGTGAATGCCACAGGTTATATTTGAGTAGACAGAGGGATATAGATTCAGCCTTGTATGTAAATTATACCATTTCAGCGTTCACATATATTTCTGAGAGATGTAAACTAGTATGTATTAATATTGTCATGCAATTCAAAAGACTCGTCTTTTGTATCCAAACATAGCGTTATCAACAAGAAACTATCCCTCACAAGTACGTGTAAACATTGAAATGGCAACATTCATATGTGGCTGAATCGGTGTATTGATATAATGTCGTAAAATACGGAATTGAGCAGACATTGCTTATTTGGCAGATAGTGCTCGGTTTTCTACGTTCCCGCTATTATCAAAACATGAAAAGCAAAGGTTTATAATGCAGTACTTTACGTAAAGGCTTTACCTTTGCCTTATTGCACCAGAAATACGAATTTGCTTTTTATTTTCAGTTAACGACAGGCGTAGGACAAGGTGTCTGCGAAAATGCGTATTTTTCCCTCCTTTTAACTGGCGCTATTTACGATGTGTCCTTGCTTTTGATCGAAATAGCTACGTCCATTAAGTACACCGAAAGACTTTGCGTAAGCTTACGCAGTAAACAGTGAAAGAAATAGCTACTAAAATAGTAAATTGTGGAACGCTAAATTCTCATGCCTGTTCAACAGGAAACTTTATATATCCTGACCTCTTAGTTGTAAGGTAATTTGCGAAACCAAACCATGATTTATGGTCGCGATTCGTTTGGAATTTGGAAGGGCTTGACCGATTATAAAATAGCTAAATACTGTTACACATTATTGCAACATAACAATAACGTTTGAACTGCACACAGCTGCTTTAACAAATGTAGGTCTTATGTTTTCTTTATTATTATGTTAACTGTAGAACTTGTTCGCCTTCCGCAAATTACCGCTTCCAAATTTTGCAGTTTCATCTCACTGTTTGCACTAAGCCCTTTACAAATAATGCACAGAACGCACCGATTCGACATTGTAATGTACATGACATAGATGGATACATATACTTTCTGTGTAACAACACGGTCTAAAAGATATACCGTGCTATTCTCCTTCGTACAGTACTTAACCGTTTAGTGACACTGTCTTCCTTACTGATACCCCGAAATATTCCGTTATATTATATAATAGACTGTGAGATTGGGAAATACACATGACGTATTTTGCTATATCGTCACTAATGAAGATATATTTCCCGGCCATATTCTGCTGAAGCTAATTGAAGTATTGATCAAATTTCAGTATATTTGTTGTCTGCTTTAAGTAAAGGAATATTACACTGTGGCGTGCAGATATGGTGGATTCTATTTTCCCATGTTAAAAACAATATTTCAGTGTGTCATACTTATAAACAATTGACTCTGCATCTATTAAATTCTGCTATAACTGAAGCTACTTCGGTAGTTAAACTGTCAGGAATTACACAGCTAGCTGTTTGGCACTTTCCAATACAATCTCACAATTTGCTTCAAAGACAAAATCGCAAAAATCTCCCTAAAACTTTGTAACCCAATGTTGTGCTACATTCATCCTATCCGTAGGAATTGTCGATAGTTAAAATGATATTATTACCGCTACTAATCGTCATTGCCATGTGGTTACTACCAGGCTTTCTGACAATATTCTATCACAATTCACGCTTACCTGAATAGAAGCTTCTGACTTCTAACATGTCGTGAAGACACGACGCATTATGTGTAGTAAGTAGACGTTACATTTTGTAAATTGTTCTTCAACGTTAGACATTTACCACAAAATCACTCTTGCATTGCACGTGTATGATATGAGTGGCAATTATAAAAATTTCACCGGGAGTCCCCTTTCATGTTAAATATGTAAGGGGTTTGTTACATAATATGTATACATGAAGACTCACCTCACCTGCTTATAAGTGATGGAAAAGTCCCAGAAGTACAAAAACGCAGGTGAGAGGACACATGGTAGACTAAACGTACTTTGAGTTGTATTTATAAAAATATAGCTTTTCGAGGATTACTAACCTTTACGCCCCCCACATTTTACATTCGTCTGGAATTTACATGACGTACAAGCAAGACAGGCTGTTACGCTGTACGCGGGGATGCATGACAATGTCACTAGCAATAGACCTTTTTTAAAAATGACGTCAAATGCGGAATACGTGTTATAAACGTTTTTCAGAAACCAATCACATTGCATGTTACATCACGTTTCCCGCACTTGACTTCATTGTTAAAAGTCTATTGAAAACAATTAATTTGGATTCTTTAAACATGTGATGGAATGTCATCTATATTAGATGTCATCCATATTGTTTAAATTTTCAAAAATCTTCTTCGCTTTCAAACATGCGTAATTCTTTCACCGAGATGAAATAAAGCAACTAAATGCACATTAATAGAAATAGCTCATGTCAATTTTTTGGTTTTCACGTGTCACATGCATATGTAATTGCCGGCATATTGTGCTTCACTTCAAAGCTCTGTCAAATGTCATGGCACCTGTATTTGTGGCCAGTTCAAAGTTCTGATGCTAAACAGAGTAAAATCCAGACTCTGTTTGTGAAAAACCACTAATGCATGCAGCATATAGTGTATATCCAACTAACTGTAACATTATTTGACTTTCAGAATACTTAGTAAGTATAGGTATTGAAAACAGAAAATACAATTAGTTTCGTCTCCTACTTGATCGTTGCAATTTTTTCTGGAAAAGAAATACAAAAGCACGGGGAAGGAATTGATATTACGTGACGTCTCAACAAGTAATTCGTACTTCTGCTGCTTCGCCTACAATTCCAACATTGATCGTATACTCAGTACCAGTGCGGGCGTCGCCAGACATGCTATAGTGGTGTGGGCTGCAGATGAACAGCGAAGTCGTCGGAAAGCGCTGGTATGCGATCTCAGAAAGTTTTCGAACCCTCTGAGAAGCTATTTAATTCCATGCATTTGTCCGGATGAGGCGCTAAAAGTAATCATTTAATGGCAAACAACCGTTGTCCGCAGTAGTGTGTGGATTAAAGCCCGGGTGTATGGGAATGTATCACCCACCCCTCCCCCCACAACAGCTTCTTCAAGGATTTGAACAAACTGAAAGAACGGCCCAGGTAGAAAGTGGGGTTCAGAGTCGACCCTAGTCCACCCCGTCGTAACGCTTCTACTAGTATTACACCGCCAATGTGATTTACCTAATTCCGTAGCATGCACTGCTCCACCTCGAGGATGTTTTGATCAAATATATTGTCACATAGTTGGTTAATGGTTACCATTCCCATATACACGTTTTTTTTTCAATGTGCCATAGCTTGTAAAAATGTCTGTATTTGAATCTTTCGTCGATTTTATATACCTATGGGTCAAGAAGAACCCAGAAGCAAATGTTTCATAATTGTCAAATGGACACTTTATACAGAATGGTACAAACAAACTAAGCAATGACAAACTAAGTGATTCCTTAATTATTAATTACGTCCATCACGTCAAGACAGGCTATTAAACAGTCTGACAGTTGAATCTTTGCTCTAGATAGTGAATTGGAGACTTTTGGTATGTATATGGGACGATAGCCTTCTTGTTATGAATACCTGATCGGGGTTTCAATAGATTCTGGTAGGTATGCCATAAAATTCCAAATACAGAACAGTCAACATACGATTCGATACATCATACATACTTTAATTACTTATCTACTTTAATTACTTGTCTGGTTGAAACTCAGTTCTGCTTGTACGTCTCTGCCAAACTCTCAGAATTCGGTAATATTTTACCTTAGAGGGAATGGATTTTGTCTACTTCACATCCTCTTGTAATAGTTACATAATTCTTTCCTTCCTTTTACCAATGGTGTTCACAATTTTCACAAAAAGCCAGTATAAGTATTGATATGTAACTCCCAATTCACAATTGACAAGCGAGCCCGTATATGAAATGGACCAGCAAAACATTTTGATAGATGTGGCCATGGTCAAGAATTGCATGTAGTCTGCTAGCCGCTGTTCGGTGTAGTTTTGGGGATTCAACTGGCAGGCTTAATGGCTAAAGACACTTAAGGTGGCTCCCTATAGTTTTTAGCTTTTGGTGGTATTCCTTTGGGCAATTTTTCCAACTGTATAAATGCTTTCATCCGAATGTGAACTATGCCAAACTATTATACAGACATTAAAGAATACAACTTTAATGAAAATTATTTTCTAATTACGTTACCATGGTTACAATGACGCTTCTACTGCTAGTAGTTTTACAACATACGACA
>JAOTOK010029193.1:0-11473 GCA_025770025.1 Virgularia gustaviana
ATCATACCTACAAGATACCTACAAGTTACGAGCCCATCATCCGCCATCTTGGCTTCAAAATTTTCTGCGGAGGTAGCGTTCCAGTCTTATTTGAGTTCACTGGTCGGAACTTTGAAGTGGGACACCAACATGGCGGCCATGACGTCACGTGAAAACGCTTTATACTGTAGTGTTGTTTGTCACCAATATTTATCTGAGCCAGCGATACATCGTGCTCATATTATTACTCCACGTGTTTTGGAATTATTTGGAAATATATGTCGAAAGCAAATTAAAGTTTTTGAAAAGTAAAGGTAAATAAAGATGGGAAGGAAGAGAGAATTAACAAAACTTGGACAGAGAGGACCAGGGAAGGAACCCTAGATCCAACAACCGCCAGAGATCTTTATAAATGGTGAGCATAAATGATAACAATTGTTAATTGATGTAAACAAAGTCAAATATTGACAAATATTATAATTTATTGAATGTAATAATAAATACTATAGATAGATATTTATCCACGCTTACACTGTCAGCTAAGGCTGGTTTCCATAATGGGAAACCTAATATAACATAACAGGAATATGTATCAAGCTATATTTCTTCTGCAATATTTTAGTAACATTTTAGAGGGGGCTACTGATGACAATTTATAATTAAGATTTATTACAGCAATACAAAACATGTAAAATGTGGTGTGCTCTACTTGCCTGGGCAGCATTCATGTCCAGGATGCCAGAGTTTTGAAATTTTAAGCAAATAACTTGAGCAGCTTAGTACAACAGTTTAATCAGTGACATGCCAGTGCTGCTAGAGTGGGGTAAACCAAAATCCAAATAACACTGAAGTCTAAACAGATACCCTATATCCAAACAGAAAAAATTCTGGATCCTTTGAAATAAATTGTTCGGAAAAAAACTTGAAATTACAGTCAAGATATTAGTAAAGTTTCCATGTATTAGTTTGCCTTTTGACCATTCAATGATGGTAATGTATTGTTCAACCCATTGGGGTCACACATGGTCTTTATAGATTTTACTCTAGCTAACGCCAGATGATTTTACTCATCAATGTTGACCCTCCTGACCTCAAAGTGTTAACAGACCAGTATGTTGCTATTTGTCACAACAACCTATTAATTTTTCTCCACAGGTTAGGATATACCCAGCTAGTAATTGGTGTGGACAACTTTCCCTCACTTCAGCAACTTTGTAAGTCTTTTACTTGTTTTCTCTCTAAGTATTAATAGCCTGATGGGTATCAACACTGGAACATTTTCCCTGGACATTGAATGATATACATCGGGAAGAAGTTCAGCCTTTAGTAACAAAAAACACATCTTGTTCAGGTGCATGCATTGTGCATTGAAATGGTGACACTAAAATGCTATTTTTCATGGAAATATAAAAAAATGTGTAGTGTTTCCATGAAGAACAATGAAAATACATTAGGAACAGGTAGAATCTATGCATCTGGTAAGATGTGAGTAGCGCATTCTGAAAATTTCGTGAATTTTCAAGTTTGCAATAGATATCGCAGCATAATTGCGGTGATTCTAGGGCACCGCTTTATATTTGTTCAGTTTTGTTGTCCATCCGTCCCTTCCTCGTTTGATACAAAAGCACCAGTGTTAAACTTCTACATCATCTAAATCTTTATCATCACTGTTTCATAATTCTCAAGCTCAAAAGTAAAAGACAACTACAGAAGCCAACAACAACTTTAATGAAATACTTTGTTTCACGCAATTGTTACAAACTTTCACTTTAACAAACCAATCTATACTAGTACTTTTTATAACATAATAGTAAGAAAACAATATTACGTATTATTCTAAATAATACAGAGCTTTAAATCTATAATGACTACAAGTTCTGGTACAATTACGAGATTTTTCTGTTAAATATATACAACTACAAACTTGTTAACATCCTTTCTTTCCCACAGCACATTTTTAAAACACAGTTGAACCAAAGTTGCACAACTTTGAGTTTCGACTAAGCAGATTTTTAATAGTAACAGATGTAGTCTTACTAGAACTTGTACTCGTCATACTTTACAATTTTACAACCACTTTGGACTTCTACACACCGCAATTAACAATTTTTTTCAACCCTATCAACATGTTCTGATAATTTTTTTATATTTATGTCTATATGATAAGTCTGATATAAATAAACACCATTATTGTAATTTGGTTAATGATAGTATAAGTTAAGCTATAATGTACCTTTTTAAAGCAAAATGAAGAATACACACTTAATCGAGAATGATCTACACTAACAGTCGTAAAAATACATATGTTATTGCCTAGTTGCACAGAACATGGCAAACATTGAGTCGTTGGAACTGTAGCAGAAAAAAGTTAATAGTACGGGAGCAGTATATTCGAATCATCTAAAAGAAGCCTGGCATATCTACAATACTGTATGTCCACATGAATAGGCTTTGTTATTGGTGGGTCACAATAATGAAAGATTATAAAGTCATATAAAATATCATAAAAATATCAACTAATGATTGAATTAAAAACAATAGTTTTGAAAAACCAACAACAAAATCTATCCATTATGAAGACCTGCAGTTGTAAACTTTTCACGAGCTACACAAAACATTAACTTTAACCTTTTTAAATTATCTTTTCCTAATCTTAGTCAAAGAACAGTCAAAAGATAAAAACTGTATGTTCTGCAAAAAATATGTATACACTGCCCTGCTGAGCATATACCCTGTTCATGAGGGAAACAAAATACCACCTAAAATATTCAAAATAATCTATATTGCCCAATTTTGGTTTTAATTCATGTGACATTTTAGTAAAACCATTGAGTCCCATATACAAAACAATGATGTCAATTCAAAATACTGTATGGAAAATACAGGACGGTATATAGAATATTTTTTTGATAATTATTAAAGCCTATATAAAGCAACTGAATTAAGAATACCAAAACCATTATTCATCTTTTACAGAGGCTTGAGCCCCAGCTCATGTCATATGAAACCTAAGAATAGTGCAGTTGATAACAAGGTTTTAGAAACTGATAAAACTGACTAAACTTTGCAGAGGTACTTGCAGAGTTTCACTGTACACAGTTACTGCTTACTGTAAGTCATTCAGGACATTTCTTGATATTGTCCAAATATAATCACTTTGAATATATTAGTATTTGTCTTGTTGTACAATTTGGTATGTCACACTAGTACCAGTTCTAGGTCAACCACATATTACTACGCGTTTCAGTGTTATGTGTGTTCCACATTTTGCAAAACGACGTTTGATGCAGGCCTGGTTACCAATTATGTATAATTTCCTTGGGAAGTTTACCAAAACCTGAGTTTTGATAGTAATATTTCTCACAGATAAAGTATTGCATAAAAGAGTAATAAAACAAAGCCAAAAAGGCGCCAATTCCAGCTAATTGGTAACCCAGCCTGTGTCGCACGTCGAACGCAGTTTTAGAAAATGTGTAACGCACATAACACTGAAATGCGTAGTAAACCAAATACTGTCAATAGCTGCAACCGACATCTCATGTTAAACGCAACCACACATGATACAGTATGGGGGGAGGGAGGGGTGACCAGAGTACCGTATGGGTATATTGTACAATTCGAAATTGTGGGAGTATAATTTTCATGAAATATGAGGAAAAGGAGCATGTAGTTCTGCAGTACTCAAACTATGTAAAATTTTTGAATTTTTTTAGTATTTACAGAAAACTAAAAATATTTATTTGCCCATTTATTGTCTAAATATGTTGCACATGAGTACATGTAGTCCAGGTCCGACCCTTCACTTCTACTATAGAAGGAGGTGGACAAACAGTACAGATGTAAATAATGATCAAATTGAAGAGAAGCATCTATTTAATGTACATTGTAAGAGATGCATCATGTAATCTTTTTTTGAATATGTATTTTTTCACAGGAGTCTCATTGCAAAAATTAAGTTTAAAATGTATACTTTACTTCAAACTGAACATCCAGGCTGGATTCATGGAGTTTTTCAGAAAAAGGGGCAAAAATTTTAAAAACAATTTTTTGGCAGTATAAATATTTTTAAATTTCCATATTTTAGTGAAAACCTTTGTACATATATTATCAGAGTGGTGTATTTCTATTTTTGGGTTCTACAGCTGTCTCTTCACCTTCAGTGCCTTCCAGACTTGGGCCAGTCAAAGTCACAACTTTCTTAAGTCTGTCATAACCAGAGCAACATCGCTGTGCACCACAGTCTTTATCCTCACCACACTCAAGAACACAACCATCTAGCTCTTGTAGCTCAGGCAGGTCATCTTCAACAAACTCTGGTTGGATAGTTGTTGAATGGATTCCTTCATTGTGAAAGAAATCCTTTACTTTATTGGCAATAAGCATGTATTCGGCCATAGAGCGTACGGTGATATGGGCTGAAGCTAGAAGAAAATCAAATCAAATGTTACACTTCAGTAAAAGATGGAGTGATATGCCCACTTATGATAAATCCTGGTCAAAAGTATTGTTCACTACTTGTAACAACAATGTTTAAGGGAGCACAGTCTGCCATGTTTCGAGGGTTTTTCTCAGTACTACAGTTTTCCTCCCTCAATAAAACCAAGAAATAGGAAATAGGCTATCTTGGTGAAAATTACTATGTGTACATTCAGTTACCCAATCAAAATAAAGTGATTCTCTGTCTTTAACAATTTCAAGAAGCAAGGGAAGCACTGTCATCACTCTGATGATCAATATTCATTTACTCGAGCAGCTCAAGGTTCTTGACCTTGTTGTAAACAGCATTGTAAACAGATTCCTCTCCTTTAGACAACCTCAACCCCATGACAGAATGTGTTATTATTCAATATTGTACAGTACAGATATGCTAGACCCTTGATACCAAGCTAACAGTCCCTATACCATACAAGGGCAATTTGTTAAATTGTTAATCCGACAAGGTGTTGTAAAGTGCTTATACTAAACTTGCTATAATTGGATTAGTGGTGTATTTTTAAGAGTTACTGATTGAATTTGATTAACAGTCTAAAACTTGAGCAAATAGTCCATATTTTGAGTGAACAGTAGTTCAAATTTGTATACAGTTGATAACCCTAGCAGTCTCAGTCAAATAGTCTAACTGCCTAAACAAACAATTGGATTAAATTCTAACAACTAAAAGTGAGGGCAAACAAAATACTGGTCTTTATATGATTAGTAAGAATTAGATAATTCTAGACATGTTACCACTTAAGTACCTTCCTTAAATGAAGGTGTTTTGTGATTTGCTTACCATTACAAAGCTGATTATTGTATTTGATTGATTCTTTCAAATGTTGATATGCACAGTTTTGGCAAAAGCATTTAGCTAGGTAGTTGGCAACATAAAGTTGCAGCACAAAACAGTGTACATAGAGTTGGCAACATAAAGTTGCAGCACAAAACAGTGAACAGGGTAGTTGGCAACATAAAGTTGCAGTACAAAACAGTGTACATAGAGAAAGGTAAGAATGCTCACCAATAATTTTATCCCCAGCAAGTTGCCAGACATGGAACTCATGAAGACTTAGGACTCCTTCAACTTGATCAAGCAGTCTATCCTGTACCTCCCTGATCTTAATGTGCGTTGGCACAGTTTGCATGAGGATCAGTGCAGATTCTTTTAACAAAGGCACAGACGATCTCATGATGATCATTACCATGAGAACACTCATACCAGGATCGACATATAACCTCCATTTGCCTTTACCATACATCATGCAAAGAGCACTAGCAATTACAATGACTGATCCTAATGCATCACCCATGACATGGAGGTAGACAGCTCTCATATTCATCTGAGCACTAGTGGTTACTTTCTTGTTTGTCTGCAGCTTGCTTTCCTCATAATCACTTCCACTATCAGGAAGATCCACAGACTTCTCACGAACAATAACTAAACATATCAAAATATAGTTTATTAATTAACCTTTTGACTACTTGAATTACTTTCCCTGTGACAGGTAATTGTAAATACATTGTCCTTTGCACAACAACTGATGCATTTTATAAGCAAATCACTCATGCACTTGCCTTTTTCTTATAAATATTGCATATTTGTCATTTTGTCTGAAGCTGGTCATAATTTTTAAAGTGGTGTATTTTTATGATTTAATTGCATCTTAATGCTTTCCACATCTTGTTGCTAGGAAGGATGTTATAAAAACGAAATATTCAAGTGTTAAGGAATGAGCAAAAATATGTAAGGAATGATCTTTAACCTTTTGAATCCTCCAGGTTTTTCCTCTACTACTGTAGCAAAATTACCTGCCCTTACTAGACACAACACAAAAACAATAACCATGTACATACAAGTAGCTATTGGTACAGAGTAAAACTCTAATATTGCTGCGACATGAACTTTTTTCAATCCTTTGTTGTTGCTTTTCATTATTCATTGATTATTCTCAGATAGACACAGTAACACCGCTGTAGACATTTATAGGACAAAATTTTTAAAAACAAACATACTTTTGGTATCATCAGTGCAAATTAATAACTAGTTTGCTTACAGGTAATCATATAGTGTTACAGGATACATAGATTACAATTATCAAACGCGGAAACTGTTTACATATCTAATTCTGCTGTACAGTTATCTTTAGCAGAAGGATCTTCTTCATAAGAAAACTGATATAAATACAGTAGTACTTACAACAACCCACTTTTAGTTATACATACAGTATGTCCCTGTGATCAATGTAACATCATTGAATTATACTATTGAGGCAGGAATAGATTAGTATCACAATATGGCAATTGCTTCAATTTAACTTTCAGTGCTTTACATTATGATCAATAGCTACCTCATTATTACCTAGAAATATCAGACTTGTACTGTAGAGTGTAATTTCTATCAGTTTCTGTATAGAGTAATGAAATACTGTACATCATATGATGTAACATTAGTTCTACTATAGCTATAAACAGTATGAATTATTATAATACATTGTATTCATTAGTGCCTGTTCAGTCCAAGTTATCTAACTGTGGACTACATAGAACAGACAGTTTTAATAAAAACTACATTATACACTCTACTTCCTGCTATTAATTATCATTATACAATTATTGTACTGTCAAAAGACTGTATTGGTATAGGAAATGCCTTACCCTAGGTCTTCAAATGAATTGTATTAAGATAATTTTTGAATTACAAAATTTACATAATTGACATATTATTATTTATATCATAATATACAGTACTGGCTCATACAATCTCTCTAGTTTACTGCAGGATAAAGAAATCTCATTTCTCAGTGCCACCTAGAAACTGCTTGTTTAATCCCTACTGATTTTACTTACCAAAGAAAACCTCATGGTTACTTTGGGTAAATGGTGCTGACTGTTACCAACTTGTTCACAAATTCTACTTTTTCTAACAGAAAGAGATTTTACTCTGCCTAATGCTGAACTATTTTACTCATCATAGGAAGCCAAGCTGTAGTTTTATAAAAACAAACCTGTGGCAAATTTTTGTATTTCATGAGCATTTTTCAAGTACGACCCAGCAAAGCCTTGTGTAGAACTGGATTCCCTGTGAAATTCACCACCCAAATTCATGACACTACCAGCATCAATGTTATTGATAACTGTTTCACCCATTGGTAACTCATTCTTGCAATTGCTAACTTGTTTACCAGCATGGCTGTGACCATGGTTATTAGAATGACTGCTATCACCACCTCCATGACTATGACCATGTCCATGACCATGGAACATACACAGTCCAATGATGTTGACTGCCAAACCAGCACTACCAACGATAAGCACCAGCTTGGGATTATGAATCTCTTGAAGTTCAATCAATCTTTTGAGTCCCTCGATCAAGATGGTGAAACAGAGAGCGACCAAGAAGACAGCATTGATCAGAGCACCTAAAACCTCAGCCCGTTGCCAACCAAAAGTGTTTCTCTCATTTTGTCGGGACTTCTTTGAGTACCTCAGCGCCAAGAAGCCGACAATTAAAGATATCACATCCGAAAGCATATGAAAGGAATCAGCGATCAAAGCCACGGAGTTTGTGATGTAGCCCACGATTATTTCGACGAGAAAAAAGCCCGTTGTGAGAATTAACATAGAAAGGAGACTACATGTTTTCGTGGTACGCAAGGGACCGCTCTTTGACTTGCCCATGTTAATTTTCAAACACGCCGCTCGCCGTTGAGTATTACTTGAAAGACACAATAATTACCAAATTCAACCTAGAATCAGAAAGTAAATAAGCCAAACAAAGACATCGCTGCTTTTACGGATTATTTACGAGATCCACAACGCGATGGCCATGTATGAAACCGTGATCAAACGGTATTATAATATACAAAAAGCTATTATGTTCTCAAGACAATGACTATTAAATACTCTGCCATCACTTTCGAGACACTGTTACAAATGATTTAACACAGTTTGTATAATTAATATATGTACACGATCGGGTTTTTTTACTTACCAAAACCCGAAGTTTAAACAGTCGGCTAGTACTTGAAGTCCGTAGCGTCGTTAAAGTTGTTATAAAAGCGAAGGAAATCGGTTAGAGGAGCGAAACAGTTCAGACAAACGCCTGTTTCCCACACAACTTGAACTTGTCCTCGGCCTTGGTTTGTCATGGGATAGCTCAATGAACAACCAAATATGACGTAATTCAACATGGCCAGCATTTCGAAAGCGGAATTTTATTTACCATTTTTGATTCAATTCAATTTCCTCTTTAAGCCCGTACGGGGTCTTGATAAAAAACAAAACGTTTACCGACTATATAGGGGAAGATAATCTTGGATATTTCAAATAGCAAACAAGTATCTCATCTATTACTGTAAAATTTACAGAAACTGAGCATATCACAGACGCAACATGCGAACGCGAGACGATTCAAAACCAAACAATGGTTATATTATATAATATAATAAAAGTAAACCACGTGAAAATAAATAAATAATTGCATATAATCGTCTATAAATATTCTTTTGTAGTTTTCGGTTTGAAAATGGTTTCTGCCTTCTGGTGATCCAGTCTGACAGCTAAGAATTCGCAAATTCCTGTAGCATCTGTCAGTTTCTTGGCAAAATACATGACTACTTTTTGTTCTATACCTTTGGTAGTTTGGTTGGTCAAAAGACAGAACCGGGACTTAAGCAAGTTGTAAACGAGCAGTAATTGTTGTAACTGGAAAGCCCCTACGGAGAATAACAAAGACCTCTTCTCTCTTTTTGAAAACATTATCGGTTAGACGAGTGAATACAAATGCACCTCGGTGGCAAAGTGGAAGATATGAAAGAATTGTAAAAAATTGCGGAAGGCAAATCTGCACATCCTCTACCTTCCCCGCAAAAAAAAATAGCAGAATGTCAACCGTATTCAAAAAGAATTATAATATTACAGTGTTATTATTTTACATGGTAGTGATGGTACTGTCGGTAGTGATGTCTTTTAGTATTTTTTGTTTTGTTTTCCGCAAATGATTGTGATAATCAGAATTTAGTAGGCCGGGTTCAATCGAAGATGAGATCTTAATACTAAGTCATGAAAGTTGCCAAAACTCGCTTTTGTTCTCTTTATGTGGACGTGTGTCCACATTCACTAAATCCCACCATCTTTGAACCAATTCAATATCGTGCTTTGCTCAAGTCGCAGGTTTAAAGGTCTATTCCCACTCGAGTCGAGCAAAACGGATTTCCTTTCTCAAAATTCAAAAGATTTCGCCAGGGTTTCACTCAGGGCGGTTTCACTTCCACTGAGTTTGAAAGACTAAAGAAAACCCGATTTCGCGCGAATTTTTTCTCGGTAGAAACAGATATTAACTAACGTAACAAAGTGCCAAGCATGTTTCACCCAAGTGCACTATTTAACCTCGGAAATTCCGCAATTTCCGGAAGACAAAAACCTTTGAACGCAATCAGTTGTAATATTATCTGGCAATAACAACCACGAATTTCCCAAACAGGGATTCTTTGATAAATATGATATCCAGTCCGAGAGGTTAAAACAAACGGGTTGTTTTGACTTTAAAATGACAATACGCCAAAATATCCAAATATCTGACACTGATTTGGTTAGTCATGGTGATAAACGAATATAAACTTTAAAAAAACTGTAAAAAACTAAAACTAAACTGTAAAATTATGAAACTTGGAGATAGCAGTTTGATGGACCATAAAATATCACGTATTCAAGGTATAGCACCCTTTTCCTCTCCTTACCCTTACACATTTTACGCTCCCCCCTTTAGGGCTTTAGCTTCCATAGAGCCATGGAAACATAGAACATACTACATAGAACGATGGAACCATAGAACTATAGAACCATCAGTCCCCTACTGTAGAACCATAGAACCTTATAATCATAGAACCAAAGAACCAGGCATGGAATGATAAAACCAAGGGACCATGGAACCATAGAACTTGGTGACTGTACTTAATATATGCAAGTAATTAATGTTCATTATTTCGTGACACGTTGCATATTTCATAACCAAATTAGGTATTCGTGTGGTGTAAAGGCGGGAAATTTTGAATTTTCTGTCCAATCAGAAGGCTGGATTAGGTCTGCGGGCGCGAAATTTTGAACATATGACCAACCACCTTGCGGCTGTTCCACCATTTCACTACAAAACTTCAAGAGTGATGTTCTTATCTTCGAAGCAGAAGAGCAATTTAGCAACGAAATTCGTCGAAAGTTATCTTCGTTTTACTACGACGGTGAGTACTTTGCGTTACATATTGTTTACCACGTCGTTTGTGCTGTCAATTTATCGAAAGTCGCCATGGTTGGTCGTCAGTAAACCATGAAATATTCGACGGTGTCGAAGTAGTTCGTAGTCGTTCACAATTATGACAATGTGTATCCACGAGGAAGAAATATTTCGCTCGTTACTTCAATACTCGTTCGTTAATACACACGAAGTTTATAAGTAGTTCTAGCTTTGACAAGAGAAGGACGAAATGACCTCCGTCGAAGTGGTGGAATCTTTATTAAATTCATAGTTTATATCACTCGTTATCAGTAATAATGTTTGCTAGCGATGTTTAGGAATTTCGAGTAAGAAATCCAAAGGCAATTTTTACCTTTGAGCTTTCACTTGCTCGATCTAATGTTCGGCTTTGTGTAATGTATATGATTTCTTGCAACGGCGAACTGTGTTGGTGTTCCTGTATTGTTCTAATCGGATGTTCTAATTGTTTATAATGATCTTCTAATTGTATTGATTGTATGTACTAATTTCTTGTTCCATTCTGTTTCTTGTAGATTTCTTGCTAATTTTCATCGGACTACATGGGTTCTCTCTCATACCAAGATGTCTTATCAGAACTGGTGCAGGATTGACCATACAACTCCATACAGAATAGGCAAAAATATTACAAGGAAAGGTGAAAAAAAATTAAATAAGAAAGAAAACTATAAAAAGTAGCACCAGTTACACATGCTAAGTTAATCTAGTGACATCTTGGTATACATAACACATAATAACAGAACACACAGC
>JAOTOK010029204.1:0-11465 GCA_025770025.1 Virgularia gustaviana
TTCCTGACGTTGATTCAACGTTGGCAATTCAACGTTGGTACAACGTCGCTTTCCTGACGTTGATTCAACGTTGACAATTAAACGTCGGAACAACGTTGGTTTCACGTTGTCGACGTCGCGACGTTTATTCAACCTAATCTCGACGTTGTATCGACGTCGTGTGCCCGCTGGGTACGAACCAAAAGGCGCAAAAATGTTGCTTTTTAAATTATTGTGAAAAAGAACTCTAAAACCAAGTTATCTTACTCAAATAATATTAATTGAACACAGTGATGTCGACGTCGAGTCTTGAACATTTGTATACGATATTGATCGAAATCTGGCCGTTTGAATTACTATGACGGTCGAAAAGAAATGGCGACTCAACGAAGTTATTTTCAACTTTTCGAAAATGTCAATAAAATAGCCCGTGAGCAGGCTCTTACTCTGGGGCGAGGGGAAGGCGAAGAGTAAGGGCCTTGCTCGTAGGCTATCGGAAAAATATAACGTGTTTTTTTGCTACTGTGTGTATTATCCTAATAACACACTAATACCCCGTCGTGGGAAAGGCTAATTTCATACCATGTCGGCTGTGTCGATTCATTGAGTGAGGCTGACAAAATATCGAACAGAATGTTTCTGATCTTCTTGAAATGCAGCATAATTTTAATTGTTATCAATAACGAAGAATATAATATTTACTTGAACAGTAAATTAGTATAAGCATGGATTTTTTTCAGCATGGAAGTTGTTAATGATGCCTCCACGGTTCATGTAATTCTTCTCAGTGTTCGTGCATGTACAGTAAAGGACCTAGTTTAAAGACTGTATAGTATGATACAAAAAAGCAATTCATGCAGATAAAGACAAGAAACCACTAAAATCAATACTTGACTACTTGTCCAAGATGTGGCTGATAAGCGATTTGTTATAAATAGTTAGGCACTTTATACTGTCAAACGGCTCCAGACTACAAATACTCCGGTACTTTAATCAATTTGTATTTTGGCCTGATGGTCTGAAACCCTGTCAGTGGCACCTAGTTCTTGTAGGCCGGATTCCGACTGACTGAACGTAATCACAAAAATCGCGATCTCAAGGAATATAATATTATGATCTGAAAATCATTACATGATACATTTTTCTATTCACTACATTCAAAAGCAAATTGAGGTTGTATCGACTGGAGACAATGAATCAGATTAGCACGAAGCACACATAATGGTTTCAAACGCATATATAATTTGTAACTGATAAATCACGATATTTTGTTTTGATTTCACGATAATAACTACTAGTAATTACTTTTTTGGGTCGCCCTAATATACATATAGATGTTAATTATGCCTGTCGTCTCGTGATACTGTAGCTGGCTATATACCTACTGTCGTAAAGCATATCTTAGCTTTTCCGCAGCTCGTTACTGGGCAAATATAACAGAGGAACAACAACACCATGTTCGAATATTTTAGGCTAGAGGGGGCACCGTTAGCCGATTTATTAATCAGTTAAATAAAATGGCTAATAGTTAAACTATCATTCAAATATTAACAAAATTATTAACTCAACATGTTCACGTATGTGTCAATGTTGCTGCCCAGTAAGGTGAGGAAACCAATACGCAACGGTATTGATACATCGACCAAATCCTCGATGCAGGAATGGGGAGGAGGGGGCTTTGACCTTCTGAGATGATCACTTGCCATGCAAGAAGACAAGCGTGAGAAATAAGAAAACTCGCGATCTCAAAGTGTATATTATGATCTGAAAATCATTACATGATACAGTTCTCTATTCATTACATTCAAAAGTAGCTCAATTTAAATTGCATTGGCAAGAGACAATGGATCAGATTAGCACGAAGCACCCATAATGGTTTTGCATATATATAAAATGGTAACTGATAAAACAAGATATTTTGTTTGATAATAACTATAACAGTAATTACTTTTTGTGTCGCCCTAATAGATATTCATATTATTTCAATATGAGTAGCTAAGTTCAGAATAGAACGGGCCAACGCCTCACACAAGCACGGTTACATGACGTATAATGCAAAAAATGTTCGCATGTATAAAACGCAACTCTCTCAACTCGCTTTGATTTGTAGCTGCATTACAGTAATTTACGGACGAATTCTGGCAGTAGATACAGAGAAAATTATAAAAACAATTACAACAATGATAACAATTGTTATCTGGAATACCACGAACACCTGTCGTGTTCATACAAAAAGGTAATTTTTACCTTCTTCGCACTTCCTTCCAACGAGACATGTGTTGATTTAGGAGATCGTCAACTCGAGGAGACTCAGCTGAGCCCTTTACAAGAAAAATAACGCACAGTCAAGAACCTACTGATCTTGCAAAATAGACACAACTTTGTGTAATATTTGTGACTCTATAGCATGTGTGTAGCTACAAATTACGGTGTCGCATAGATAGGGTCAAAGGTACTGTAGGAAACTGCATGACAAATCCTTCAACTTTCCAGGCATTTTTAGAATTTATCCAGAATTTAATTATCATTTACTGTCCCATAGTTTCCTACTTTGTCAACCAAACAGTCTGCCCCGAAAATGTCTTTCACTATAGTTTTAAATGGGAATTTGAGATGTAATGTAGCTAGTAATTGGCCAAACAGCAATAATGATAATAATAGCTTATAATCCTAATATGTGTGAGTGCACAACACTAATAATGGTGTAAATTAAACGTGACTTATTTTAAATGTATAATTGTTGTTCCTTTTCCACAAGCTTTTTGCCAACAGTGTCAGTTCAGACATGGTCAGGAAAGTCTCGGTCACCGCGTGTAGATTGAACGCATTGGGGTTTGGTCACATGAGAAAACTAGCCAATAGCAACATGTAATATTAATTTTTCGTGAAATATTAATGAGCAAAATAAACTGTACAACGGTGTAAGGTACGTTTCAATATCATAACAATGCTCATTATAGACACTTTGAAGTGCCGAGTTTTCACACCATGCCTACATTTTGACCCTCTTTGCAGTTTTATGTAAACAAACAATGATAATCTTTCACACTACCAATTTGTACTTACTTCCTCTAACTTCAGTTCCGGAATGGGAGAACGAGGAAACGGTTCTGGGATATTTAAAGGTGGACTATCCAAGTCAAGCGGTTCTGGTGGTGGGAGACTACATAATGTGACATTAGAAATCAATAGAAATCAGTTTTAACAGAACTAACAACGATATGTTCCAGTGACGATGACACCCAGTGGAACACTAAATACATTATAAAATATAAACATGCCATAAGCTGTTCGAAGTCATTATAGTTTTTCTGTGTTATAAGCAGAAATTACTCAACACTGAACGCTGGTCTATACTTGTATAACAGACAAAACCCAAAGGGAAATTTGTTAAACAAACAAAAACAAACCAAACTAAGGGGGTGCTTACACGACTGGTACGACTTCATACCGGTACGAGATCAGTAACCCCATACCGCGTTCGCATGGTCCGCCACCGTCTTATCATCTCATGTCCACCGATCCTTCTCCTGCTCCGACATGTTTTTTTTACACAGAGCCCCCTCTGCGCGTGTGCAGAACGGCAGCTCGTACTCTGTTTACATGATACCTTGGTGACGTTTTGTACCGAAACGAAAATATCATACCGGTACAACTACCGGGACGAGTTCGTACTAGTACAAGTCGTGCTGGTGCGAAATTTCGCGCGCAATAACAAGGTTTAATTGAGCGACGGAACGAAATATACCGATATGAAGTCGTACCGGTATCGTGTAAACACCCCCTAACTACTGAAAAGGCGAATGTACAGCAAATATTGTTGTATTATTTCAAATATACTTAAGAGATTACACACCGAATAGAGCTTTTCAAGAGCTCCTGTTTGATTATCACAGTGTTACGTATTTCTGCTCAAAAACTAAAATGCCCGGCCCTAGCTCCCTCCTGAGTTAGCGTTCCTGTTGTTTGCATAGAGTTCACTGATATCACCTTGACTACTATTTGGCCATAGACACCACAACCTGGATGTCAGGCCTTCGATTTCTCCCGCCTTACGATGACTGGGGGCGTAAGCAGTCTTTAGCGTTTGCGTAAGACGGGAGAAGTTATAGACACTCCCCAAATGTATACAAACAAAGTAGTGGAAGCAAAGCGCGCAGTGATATAAATAGTACGTTTTCATTGCCAGCCACTGAGTTCAATGAATGTGATCATTATTCTTTTCTCTATATTTTTTCATCTATGAACATAGAAAAAGTTGCCACTGCAACTGTTCTATCGCAAAAACAGAGTTTTCTAAACTCACATTATTAACAACCACATGCCAATCACCAACATACAAAAAACGCAACCTGTGACGCAGGCTTCAACATGCTACTGTACTTTAAAGAGTCATTAATAATTCATTACGACATGAACCATTACGTTGGTACTATATTAAAAATATTACCTCTTTATCGATTCAGCATTGACAACAAAACCCTGGATAAATAAACATAAGATATTATAAATTCACATGCGATTGGTCTAGATATGAACTACACATGTCATGATGCTATGAACGGTCAAATTATTGACTAGAAGGCTCAAGGCTACTATTGCAAGCGAAGTGCTGTCACGGCTGGTAACACTACATTGTAGAAAAATCCACGACACAGCAAAGGGCAACGCGACAAAAGTTCAGATTGAACAGAAAATAGTAAACAACAAGTGAATAAAATAAAACAACAAAGAAAGAAAGAAGAAACAATAAAAAATATTTTTATTTTGCATGCAATAATGTTTAATCCTGGCCGCGCACCATCTACTATTTTCTCAAACAAAGAAGACACCTAGAACGATACATGAATCGATCGTGACGTGTTCGGCAACCCTGCCTTGCTATACAGGCACGATCGGTCACTTACAGTAAGATCGACATTCAAGTTAAACATCTGTGCAGTGTTTTATACCGCATTCTTTAAACAAGCAAAAAACTTTCTCTCTCCCTTAAAAAGAAGATCGCTGTCTTGTTGGAGTATGAGCACGATGATTATTGCATACCGTTTTGGTAGAACTTGGTGAGTGTGTTTCACTGTCTGTAGCGCGCGGTTTGTTCTTCATCCAGGCTCTGGCAAGGACGTATAACGATGTGTCTTTATTGTACTTTGCAAAGTCCACACTACGATCGAATAATGTGCGAATATATCTGAAAGAGATCATAACATACATAGTTTTGGACAACTATCTTACACAAAAGGCGCGACCGGACCTGTTTGGTGGGTTTGCCTGTAGATATTTACCCCACAATTAATAATTCGAAGAGGTTTTTTCGGCTGACTAAGGTGTTGGTTTTTGTACTTGCCTTGGCGACATCTTACATTATTAATTGTTGTATTTTTGAACATATAGCTACTTTGTGTTTAAAATTGTAGAAGGTATTGTAGTAAAACACATTTGTTTTTTATGCTTTGTTGAATTATTGCGCAATTTACTGTCTTAAATTTGGTCCCGCCATCCCAAGAACTATAAGCTTGATGCCGACGGCGCTAACTTCCAGGCTTCATTTGAAGTTCTTTTTATTTTGTAGTGTATTGTGTGGTATATGTAGCATCCAATTGAGAACAGTTTTCTGCATGACATTGTAATAATCGTTTGCCCGTTTTAATGATGGTTAACATTGGCCTAACAAATGACGTACAGTATCTATGAAATACCAGTCTTGTCTTTGACCTTGAAGGTTTTTGCATCTTCTTTATCGAGTGCCTATTTTTTGTGAATTAATTTACTAGACCACTACATTATAATTATACGTACGTTTCTAGTTGATTTCGCCAAAACCAATATGATATCACCCAAAAAGTAGAAAAAAATGAAAGTTAATTTACAGTGTAAAGCAATATAATTGCATATAATGCAATTAATAGAAACGGCCTCCGATTTTCATCAAACTTAACAGTATAGCTAATATTATTTTACTGTATTTGAACTGTTAACTTGGCTATATCATGTGTAGGGTTTCTCATGAACTTGAAACAACAAAGGTTTATATATTCATTGATGTGATGTGCGATTGAACATGCAATAGAAATAAATGCAACACCAATCATTAATCCAAATTTAAGTACGGAAATATTGTACTGTACACTAACAGTGCATGTCTATGAAAACTATAGCTCAACTTAATGTCTAGCTGACTGCATTTTGAAAATTGGTATAGATGAAAACAAGTGCAATAAGTGCATTTCTCAAAATAAACACACAGTATGAAATGAATACAACATGTATGCTAATGCATACCTATTTTTTTGTTTTTGAAATTGGTCTTTAACCAACTCTAATGAATCAGCAAAGATCATTGGTGTAATTAATTGTACTAGTTGTAGTATAGGTGTACTAGGATGGTGTACAATTTCAAACTATTAAAATTCCATGACAGTAGACTTACAAGACTATTGATCACTAGTTATAGTTATGTACATAAGAAGATTTGAAAAACAACAATATTCAGCTGCTATATTGGACACCACAGCATGTCCAGAACTTACGCTGAGGCTGCACAGTTATTTGGGTTTCTAAAGTAAAACAAATGGTAAGTTTAGCAAAAGTGAGATGCTGTATCAGTGTTCCTGTTATACTGCATATTATATGAGATTTTTAAACACAGGTCATTAGTTTCTTGATATGTTGCACATAGTATACATACCATACTTGACAAATACTGCAGCAATGTTCATTACATATTACCAGTATAAGTTGTTGCTTTGCTGGTCTAGGCAGCAGGCCATTTATAGCTGTAGCAGACAAGGCAGCTTAATCCAATCATGTATTCAATATGCATATAACCACCTTTTCTCTATACTGTACAGTACTCTACATAATCTGCCCATGAAGTACTAACTGCAACAGTACTGCAGTTTTAGATTATTTAATTTTTTAATTTTACCTGTGTTAGATGTATTTCAGTGTACCATATACATACTTACCATTCTCTGGGGGAGGAATGTCTCTCTTTGCTCTTTTTCGTGGTGTTCGACTTCCTAATTAGAAAAAATAAAATACTAGATGCATTACAGATTTCACAGCCATATACGAGTTCCAGTTGGTTGTGCAAGAAAAGCATTAGAGTTAGTTTTGTGGTAGTTAAAAGGGAGTTACGACCAAAACATTTTACGACTTACCAGATGAAGGGGGTCTGTATATTACACATCAGCAGAAGATTATAAAAATAAAAACATAATTATGTCAAAATACTACTGCAGTAGTATATGCTTAATGTACTGTTTCACAATTTCAATTTACTAACTAAAGTGTAATTAACTTCGTCATTATAATACAGTAGTGTAGTTGTCATTCAACAGATAAATTGTTCTGACTCTGAATAACATTTATATATGTTTCTTTCAGCAATATTTTTCACTGAACAAAATTATCCATTAGACTTTTCTTTATTTTCCAGTAACTTTTTAGGCAAAATATTTAGGACAATAGTTTATTTAGTTATGTGTACTTATTATGTAAAAAGTGAGAAATTTTCACTTAGATTAAATGCTATGATTCACAAGCAAAAATGGAGGTAGCTCTACCACCTTGAACGTACCTTTTACGTGGGGTTGTGGGTTGGGAATCCACCAACCTACAGGTAAAGTAAGAACACTTATCTACTGTAATACAGCACAGAACATACTGGCTGTAGTACACAGGGGAAACCCAAATTCGAATTTAGTTTTGAATTTAATTTTGTAGTACATACTACTGAACACAACATACTGATATTTACCTACCGGTATTGTTAAACACATTGAAAAATTTATGGTTTCATATTTGGAGGGTAATTACAACGCTTTAACATGAACCTGTATGGTAAGGAGGTTATTGTTAACAGTAACTCTGTAGCTGCCATGTTGATGTTGTATCAGTTGTGAAAATTTTGGCAATTTTCTCAGATATTGTGATTGTATTTTGTTAGTTGTCAGCATTTGATATGTGTAGTGCAGTATAAACCTTACCTAACCCAGCAGCATCATCTAAATCAGTAATATACAATACTTGGCAATACTTGCCTATCAGGTTCTTTGATATCATCATCCAATATCGTACTAAAAATAGAAAACACTTTGAAGAAAATGATTGACATTTCCCTATGTATATATATTTATATGATTATTGTATAATATGTTTAATTATAATTTATTACCATCAAAAGATAGATATAATTTGTTTACTGTATATAAAATTATAGAAGTCTGGTGCCCGAGAGGAAGCATTTCGATTATATCCATGTAGTTAAATATCCATTAATGCATGCATGTGGTATTAATTCTAATTACTTTAATAATTATCAAGGCGAACCAACTGAACATAGTATGTATTTATTTAATTTTTATATATTTTATTACATACCTCTCTTCCTTATCAGCCAATTGTTTCAACAACTGATCGAGTACGGTCCTTGCTCGAGTTAAATCAGCACTCATTGTTTTAATGTAATAACAATATTTATCTTAATATCGTCTATATGCTAATACCAATACCAGAATTTCAGGATAATTGAAGAAAAACTCAAATTCAAATAGAAATTTCGGCAGCCATTTTGTAAAATAGAGCGCTCGCGCAGCGATCGACCGCATAAACTATCGAAGCTTCCTATTGGTCATCAACATAATACGGGGGGTTTCATTGGTTAGTCAGCACCATTAGCACCGCCGTTGCCATTCCTTCGTTTTTCAACAACATGGCCTCCCACAACCTCGTGGAAAACTTAAAACCAACTTGATCTTGTCAATTTTGTACCATTTTAACCATTGTTGTGTAAACGATGGCCGAAAAGGACACAATGAAATAACTAGGCATGGAATGGGCTAAAAGAAAGAAAGACCTCTCCACAAACGCCAATCACGAAGCAGCAATGGATGCCTTCCTCGGGAAGCTGGGGCTGGTTCGCAAGCCTATTGCAAAGGACGGATCATGTTTGTTCCGAGCCGTTGCTGAACAGGTAGGGTATATTCAAACACGTAGAATAATATACTTTTAAATTAAACGCTTTATCGATTATTATTGATAATTTTACATTTTATCGTCCAAGACCGCGTTCAATCAATTTGAAATGAACTGCAGTGTATTAGCTTGTTACACTTTTACTTTTAATCTAGTATTTATATTCTAATTCAGCAATAATTGCTGATACTGTTTATGTGATCTTTGTGGAGGTTGATTGTAGTGCCAGTTTTTCGTTTTTATGAGTTTAAAATAGTAAAATGTATTGTATTAAAGGCTATAATTGTTGCATAGTTTGAATATAATACTCGGTTTGACACGTCTGTCTGTCTATACTGCTCCACCTATCGACTTCCAGTTCCAGGAAGGAAACAGCTAAACCTATTTTGCAAAGGAGGAAGTATCCAACAATCAAAGTATCTGATAGTTATGCTAGTTTGTTTCACAGGATGTGGGGAACCATTAATTAAGTATACAAGGCCCAATCCCCATACAAGTACATACTGTTTCCTATTCTTTCAAAAACTCCAATTATAATATTTTTAGCAGGCATTGTGGCATATTTTGCAGGCTAAAATGAAGAATTTAGCAGGCTAAAATAGATTTCACACTGTGGGCTGCTGTCAGTAAAGGGAGTATGGTTTAATCGTTAAAGAATTTGTATTTTATAGGGATGATTTTCTTTCAAATGCCCTTTAAAACTATAAAAATATAGTAATAGACTTTGATGTTCTTTGGCATAAATATGTTTTTGGACCTTCTCAAGCTCATTTTACCCCTCACTTTGCTCCGACTTAAATGAGTTAGACCAAAAAGATATTTACGCCCACAAAAATCAACTCTATTGTTATATTAATGGTGTTTTATGATCACTGGTTTTATGATACAGTACTTTAAAAGTTAGACAACTATTACTATTTGATGAATATTAGTTTCCTATCCTTTGCCATATGAATTTAAAAATGGCTGCATTGGTCTAGCCTGATCCAGGCAACCTTTTAAGTTTAATCCCTTAATGCCCAGGAGGTTTCCCCATTGACGATTAAAATCATCTGGTGTGAGAAAGAGTAAAATACATATGTGATAACAAAGGCATTATAGGGTTAAACAGCGAATATGTCAACATAAACATGCAATGTATTTGTTTGTTTGTTGTGTTTTAGCAGTACCCCCCTACAGTAGACTGTGTATCAGGCAAATTG
This sequence comes from Virgularia gustaviana, assembly GCA_025770025.1. Lineage (NCBI taxonomy): Eukaryota > Metazoa > Cnidaria > Anthozoa > Scleralcyonacea > Virgulariidae > Virgularia > Virgularia gustaviana. Next base: position 10,158 of record JAOTOK010029204.1, read on the forward strand.
TGTATGTTTGCCTGCTTGAAAAATCTGGTCATTCTCCTGCCAAAATTTGGACTTCCTCCAAGTCACTGAGGGAGGGAGGGAGTGGACAGGAGAGAGGGAGTTGCAGCCTAGTCCATAGGCTTTCCTATGTGGCATTTATGGGCCATGTGTGTCTACATCACTGCTTCAGTAAGATGCTTCAAAATATGGTCCTTCATGCGAAGGAATAACTTTAACTTATCAAAGGTAGCCAACAAATAAAGTCAGCTACAGTATATACAGCTTGTATTACATGGACCATTGTTAAAGAGTCACTATTGTCAAATGACTGTTAATTTTATTTCAGTCTCGCTCGGTTTCACAGTATGTGGCCATGTAATCATAAAACTCAGCTACCGGTACATATTATGGGAATACTGCACAAATCTACCTAGCTTTTAGGTCCACAGCTTCCAAAATCAGTTGTAAATTTGATTGTCTAAACAGGGAGTGGTGGCCTGGTAACCAGGGACATTTTTCTGAAAACCAGGGACCATTTTGTCAAAATCAAATGTCTTACGTGCATGGGCCTAGCATAGGTGTTGCAAATGAAAACTTGATTTACGTGTAATAAATAATCATACAAAGAAAATACCAGTATACAATTGTAAACATTGTAGTTTCTCAATTATGACCACTACCACAGCTACTCCATTACATGCAACTTTCTTCAGTTTGGTGAAGCTTAGTGCCACTGGTACCCTGCCTAAATATATAAAAATGCTGGTCAGTGGTGTACAGTAACTGGTGTTAGCAGAGTCAAGAAGAGCCGCAGCATCTTCTTTCATTAGTCTGATGTGCCAATAGATTAGTTCATATGCTTAATTGCCTGCGGTCTCACGGTCAAGGCCCTGTTTCCCAAGTGTTTCCTTGGTGGGCAGCATACAGTACCTCAATGAGCATACCCTGCACAAGATGATGTAAAGCAGTGGCCATAACATTCTGGCCTGAAATTTAGCATTTGCTCCCCCTCAATCTGATTTATTATTTGCATAACTATCAGGGTGTGGCCAGGTTGGTCTGATTAACCTATTGTCAGTGCCAGGTTCATAATCACTTCGATCGGTCAAAGTTTGTTAGGGCATTTTACGGACATCTGGTTACAGTAGAAGTTACTAATGTGCTAGAAAAGTACAAATCTAAATACTGACAGATATAATTTTAAACTCACTGAACATTCAAAAACTTAGCAATAATTTATAAGGCAATCAACTGCAGGCACGGCGCGTCCTTCTAGCGCATGGGGGGGGTACAATTTCGAAAGGGCATACTATTGATTGCGCAATGTTT